>PVIC010003096.1:0-71528 GCA_004025085.1 Thryonomys swinderianus
TTTTCTGATACGTAGAATTTAACAAAATATATAAAATATTTTTAAAAGTGTTTGATCTCCTGTTTACCTTCTTTTCCTAGAATGGAGTCTACTGAAAAATGTGAGGTGGTAATTCAACATTTTAATGGGAAATATCTGAAAACACCACCAGGAATCCCAGGTAAGAACCAACATAAGGAAATCAACCAATGGTCCCTTGGAAATCGACAAATAGTACCTTGACTTATGGCTGTGATTAAAATGATTCTAATAAGGCCATACCTGCTTTCATTAGTGTCTACTTTTGAATGCCATGTAGCAAGTTTCTTAGAGATTCTTTGCCCTTTCTTTGAATATATGATACGAATTTTCTGACATGAATTAGAAGAAAACCCTAACAAAGCATAAAGAATACATTTGAAATGTGTTTTATGTATGATCCTTGACAGTACTGTTGAAATTATTCTTAAGAGGGGAAAAGATTAAGAGATGGAGGAAGAAGTGAAGAAACAGAGGATGAGAAAAAGGAATTGGGATGTGTCATGTGCATATACCAGGGAATGTAAACATTATGCACTACACACATATATAATAACAAAATTTTAAAGTATTCAGTTTGATTTGTTATTTATGTATTACAGTGATATTCATGGTAGAGTTCACAGAGTGATAGCAATGCCCAAACATCTTTCCAGTCGATAAGTACAGAAAAAATTGAACATTTAATAACTCTTATGGCAAACTGACATTGCCATGAAATTTGAATGCATAATTTTATATTTTACAGAAATAGTAAAAATACAGTAAATATCAGTAACTGACAGATTGAAATATTTTTATAATGCTTTACATTCCTTAGAGACAGTTTAAGTCCCTCTCTAGACTATTCCAGGGCATTTCACAATTTCTTGTGGCAAAATTCAGAAGGTTTTATATATATTTTTAAAATATATAATTTTGTGCTAGTAAAGATTACCTTCAACATAAAAAATTGATTAAAAATGTCTATCAGGGTTGTGAGTGACTCAACTTGATATTAATCTGATAATAAAGTACTTGAAAGATATTTGCTGTTAATTTTGAAATTAATTCATCAGTGGAGACAAATCTTAAGTGTCAAACTGAGAAAAAGTATAGTGTGTAAAAAACTACATGAGTAATGAATACTGGTTTATTTCTCTTTTGATTATGGTGATTCTCAGAGGAAAAAATGATTTGCTTGGTCTTACAATGTTTTTTCTTTTGGTATTTTCTTTAAAGATGGATGTCAATTGTGTTTAGGCCACATGTATTTATTTAAAATCCATTGTAGAATTTACAGGTTAAGTGTATCAGGTCTTTACAATGACATTACAGAGAAAAAAACTATAAATGAAAAGAAACATTTATTGAATCTCTTATAGTAATTTTGAGAGTATGGCCATTTTGACAACATTGGTTCTTCCTGCCCAGAAAAAAAGGTTATCTTCCCATTTTCTAATATCCTCTTTGATCTCCTTTCTCAGAGTGCTGTCTATAATATAACAATAAGCTCCATTTATTAAGAATAAATAAATATTTATGTGGAGCTGTCAAGGGTATTTTCTGAGTTGGCCGGTTTGGGGAAGATGTCACGAACACAGCAAGACCCTTCCTAGTGATATATAGCTAATATGAGAAATCCGAAGTAGCTGATCACTGATAATGAGCGTGTGAGCATACAGGGAAGCCTGTGCTTTCACTCGCTTTCTTCCACGGGTAAGGTCCCTGGAGAACTGCCTGCGTTACGATCCCTCTGCAGACATATGGTGTTGTCAAGAAAGGGTTAGCAGTTTTCTTCTCAGTATGTAAGCTGCCCTCACATCCTAGGGAGAGATACTTTTTTTTCCTTTTGCTTTCGGCATAAACAGACATTTTAAAACACTTTGCTCAGACCTGTCAATGAATAACAGAGTTGCATTGTAGGGGACTTTCATCTTATTTTTACCTATTTCTCCAACAATTGCTGGCTATGTAGAAAGCATTCAAACTAGGTGTGAATTACATAGTTAGGTGAAGGATTTTAAGAAACAAAATCATGTAGAATTCATTGCTGATTAAATTTCCACGAGTTTTCACATTTTAAATTTCTTCTTTCTGGGAAAAGATACATTGAAATCCTGTGTGAGCTAATTGATTTGACGCATTTTGTTTTCCTCTGCAAAACATACAGCTTACTCATACCATTTAATGCAAAAGATAAAGGAAGTCACTACAAAAAACCCAACTATCTGGGCATCCTTCATGAATACCCAAGCTGTCGATATTAACCTATCTAATATCATAGCTACACCCAATGGAAACACTGTGAATAGCAGCACCTTGGTTAGGAGCCTCTCCCTTACTTGGATCTCATGGGAGCAAGAAAAAAGATGTTTAGTTATAAATTTTAAAAATACAACCTTATGCTTCTGGGATTTGCACTTAGTGGTAGAATTAAATTCATAATAATGATCGTCATCAGTTCTCAAGTTTGCTGTTTTACACATTACTTGGGAAAGCAAGTAGAGTTTGATAAAAACTCCTGTGCTAGCGGAAGGTGCTTACTCTTTTGCATCTGAACTGGAAATTGGATAAAGGAGGGTATAATGCAAAGTGTAAGCATTTCAAAAGGAAAGTAGAGCCGGGCGTGGTGGCTCACGCCTGTAATCCCAGCACTGGAGAGGCAGAGACAGGAGGATTGCTGAGTTTGAGGCTTGCCTGGGCTACATAGTGAGCTCAGGGCCAGCCTGAACTACAAAGTGAGACCCTGTCTCAAAAAAAAGAAAAAAAAAAGTAGAAAAATGCCCTGCTTGGGTATGATTGGTAAGTTATTGCAGGTATAATCAATTGGAGTCTGTACTATCTGCTTAACTGATCCTCGTAGCTTATTGATTGTTTTCAGCTGAAGTCTTAGTTTTACCAATTTATATGAACATACTAGTTAAAACCAACATTAATTCATGTGATACACCTGAAATAATAGAATTGAAAAAGCTGAAGAATCTCAGCCCTTCTCATTATCAAGATTTAGAATGATTAAGTTCAGAAATTTTTGCTTTTGCCAAATTTCATGCGGATGGTTTTAATGCAATGATTTCAGCTTGTGTGAGTGAGAGACCTCTGGCGTTCTCATCGTGAGCCAATGTCCTCAGACACTCACAGAGGTACAGCAAAGAAAAAATGTTAAATCAGTCCCCTTCCTTTTCTAAGAGATGAGACTGAGCTTCTTCTGAGTGGGAAGGTCCTCGAGTTCTTTCCCTGACGGAGCCTTGCTTTTAGTCTTACCCAAAGCGAGCGAGAGCGACTGTGTCCTGTTTATGTGGTAACCGGAACTTGGGACAGCAGGCAGAAGGGGCCGCGGGCCATGGAGCAAGAACAGCACCGTTTTGTCTCTCTTGACAGTGATAGCTGCTACCATAGGATGTGCAGAGCTAATTATTTTCCTGCCATGACCAAAGCCTATTGTGCTATTTCTATTAAAAAATAAAAAAATAATTACTTCACTTCCAAACTTTGTCATGGCTCAAATTCTAAAATTTACATACTCTTAAGGACATTTTCAAGCACAGAAAATAGTCACTGCACTTATGCTGTCACTACCATTTTAATTTCAATTATTATAGAAATAATATATTTATTAAACATCATTCACCTCACTTGGGCTCTAGAGCTACTGGCTATGGGCTCATGCTTTATCTCTGGCTGAGATCCTCACATTTATTTGAGGAGGTCTATCTATTTTTGATGAGTATCATGTATCACGATTACCTATTGGATCCTCTGTTTTTGAGATTATTTCCAGAGTTTGATTACCTCGACCAAGGAAGCTAAATATGCAGCGTATGCCAAAAAAATGAAACTAGTGAGGACTGCTATACATGGTTCCAGAAGTTAGAAAAGATCAAACAGCAGTGTTGCTAGTAGCAGACAGGAAGGAGAGGCCAGAGGCGCACATGGAACACTGTCAATCATATGAGCGCTGTTGCTATCAGCAGAGAGGGAAATATCTAGTATTTCTCCCTCACTTCGAGAAAAAAGAAAACATAGTGTTCCATAAATGTTGCATGTCCTACATATCGATCTTGATGCTTTCTAGACAAAATGAAGGATCATTAGTTGCTTGCCTGCCTCACCGCAGACATTCCTTTGTCCTGTAATGAATCGCACAGCTATGTTGTGCAGCCCCAAAGCATTCCATTTTCAAATAGCTCGTGAAAGCAAAGGGTAAGTTCCCAGACACTTCAGGGATCCGTAGGGCCTGAACTTGAAAGGCTCACTTTCAAAGAGCCCCCAGAGCAGAGCGATGCACCATGCGGAAAAGGCTTCTGCGTGTAAGGACATGTATTGATGAATGGAACATGCAGGCTAGTTTAGAGAAAAATAAATCATATTTTGCTCTGTCCAGACTTTTTCCTGTAAGCACAAGTGCATATAAGTGAAACTGTCTTTCCTGAAAAAATATTGAAAAAAAACTCTTCTGATAAGTTTTTCTTAGTTTTAAGATACTTGTTTATAATTCTGATCCAACTCCAAGAACCATAGAGACATGGTTTGAGGGTGAGGATACCGCATTATAGGACTTCTTAAATATTAAGAGATCTTTTTATCAACAGAAATTCGGGCAAATAAATACTAAACCAATTCTATTTTAATAAATAAAACAAAACATATGTCCATTGAGAAAACATATGTCCATTGAGAAAACAAAACTACGTCCATTGACATAGTAATCTTAATGTTTTGTGTTGATATAAATAAAATTATATAATCATGAATGTATGGATACTTCATGAGAGCATGCAAAGAAGATGTTTAAAATACATTCAGTTTTTAAGAAGAAAAATATTTGTTTAAAACTTCTGCCAGAGTAAAATATCAACAACAGTGCCTGGGATATCACTCAGTGGCACCATGCCTACCTGGTAAATGTAAGGTTCTGAATTCAATCTCCAGTATGGAAAAAAAAATCAAAACCATTTTTAAATATAATTTGACTTGAAAGAAACTAGTTAAAATTCTGAATAGTGGAGAAACTAATTTACAAGTTTTGTGAGTGTTGAGAAGCCTTGAAATTTGTATTTCCTCAGTGGTACCAACCTATGAAATTCACAGATATACCTATCATTGAGAAACATTCAGAAGGGCTTTGGTGTACAAGGCTTTTTGGGAGACATTCTTTGTTGTTCTTGTCAGGTGAAACATTGCCTTATTTTATGTGTTTCTTCTTTATGAAACACAACCTGGTTTTATAATATATTTTCAAATACTAATCTCTAATTGTGCATCAGTTAGGGTTTCTCCTCAATAAGAGGATTTTTGTGATAGTTACCAGGTGCCATTTGGGGAAGCTCTCCTCTTTGATGTTAGTGATGTCTTCTAGATTATTATTATATACTAAACATATATTTGCTTTGTCAGAGAAAAGAACACCTTATGATATTAGTGGTGAATTTTATAGAACAGTGGATCCACTTAATGTTCAACAGTGTCTTAGAGTCCATACAAATTCCATGAAAATCAGTTTGGACAGTCTTGTTCAAACTTTCTACAGAGCCATGTTTGGATTTGTGAGGATAAACCTCCAGTGATATTAAATATAGGAGAAAGAAGATGAAAAGGGTTAAATCTGTAAATACTGAGGAGCTAAAGGGCTCATCCTCAGGAGACTAGGTATTATTGAATAGGGTTGTGTGACTCAGGCTGTATCCTCCTCACCCACCCACAGTTTCAGCCACAGATAAGCTCCCTGCACTATGGTTTGTGTCTAGATACCCTCCAGAACCTTCATGCATTCATATGGGACTTTTCAGAGGTGGTTGGCTCTCAGATGTGTGATGCTGGGATCAAGAGAACATAGTACTAGGTGAGTCCACTGATTTTGTTAAGCATAATTCTGGATATGGCTAATGGGAAGGACCACCCTGGTGTGGGCGGCATCACATAAAGTCTTGTATCCAGATTGGGATAGAAGGGAAGGGAAGGCCTGCTTGGTGGAAAAGCAGCTAAGACACTCTGAGCTGATAGCATCTCATCTCAGGCATAGTGATGGGTGAGGCTGAGCCTCTGATCCTTTGAAGGGAAAGTCTGAGTCACATTGTGTGGAGTGCCTTGAGTGGCCACCCTCAGTAGTACCATGGTTACTGGGTCACCCTTTATTAGCTTCTCTTTCTTTCCTGCTTTTTCCTTTTCTATCACATCTCCATCCTGACATCAGCTCCAAGAAAAGTATCTTGTCCCAAGCTTTACTTTTGGGAAACTAAAATTAATTTTGATTGGAATTTTATTTGGTAATTCCTTTTGGATTTAGAATTTCTGGCTCTAAAGTCTTCAAAAAGACTGAAGAGAATTTCTTGAAGGAAGCACTGATTTCATGAATTTTTTTGTCTTTACTGCATGGAATATAAGTTACAAAGTAGCTTGAAGAGGAATATTATTTCTAGTGCATAGGCTGCAATTGAAGTTTATAACAGTGATATGAGAGGTGAATTAACAAGTCCAAAGAGAACTGTGGCTGGCATTATACAGTTGAGAAATGAATTACTGCTGAAAAGGGGAGGGATTAAAGCACTCACAAAGTGGGCAAAGTGCAGAGCATTTCAGACATATGGAATTGCCCACCATAGACAAGGTAATTTTTGATGGGTGGTTTGGTTTTGGATAAATGTATAGTGTGTGGATGACGGATGAAAACGGAAGGGACCTAGAGCATCTCAGGGTCAGCAGAGTGCAGAGAAGGTCAGGCGGAGGGAGTTACTGTCCTAGAGCGAGGGGTTTTGAGCTTTTTGGTCTTACGTGAATGTCAATGTATGAATGACTGTGACTGAATGAAAAAAAAGTGGAGACGATCTTTAGATGAGTCACTGGAACTTCTGCTGATACAATGAAAGATTTTACTAATAGTGCTTTGGATTCTAGTTAAGCACCATTATGCCACACTTTCATTTCTTTCTTCACATAAAAAAGTAGTGTTAGAAAATATAGAAAATACAATTTCTTGGCTTATGTTTTTATTATTTTTATTATAATGTTGTTGCTTCTCCATGCCTGGAGGAATCTCTACATTGCTCTTCATTCCTATTATAATATTATAACACATAGATCATTTTTATCAATGAAATATTATTAATGATTTGTTGACTCTATCTTTTCTGTTACTACCTTTGAAGTCCCGATGAATAATAATAGAATTTATCTGAAGTTTTCCTTTGACTCCTCCATTTGATTATAAAAAGTAGTTGTAATTTCATGGGGCAAAGAAGTAAATTAAGGAGGTTTTTATATAGATTTCCCCAAACCATGTTCAAATTCATCAATTTTTCCTAACAGATAACTTCCATCATGTCTATACAAATTTCGGAATTAAAGATTTCACAGAACAAAGAACAAGATAAATAAAAGACCTTAATGCTATTTTTGAGGCCATATTGGATCTTGCCCTCTGTCAGCATCACTAATGAGAAGCAAAGCCATTTAGTGTCTGTCCCAGTAAGTCTTATTAGCAAGTAAAGAGGGCAGAGCGCCTTCAGACCAATTAAGACACAGCCAGGGAGACCAAACCAAGCAATTAAGTGCTTAGTCCCTTTCCAAATCTACCATTTCCTTTACTAGGTTTTATTTAAAATAAATCCAAGCAATTTCTTAATAAATGGATAGTGTTCTGAGTTAAATATCTGCCACTCCTTCCCAGTAGCCATCAGAAGTCTGCCATATTCACAGTTCATTATTTGTGGACTAATATTTTAGAAAGGAAATGTCTGAAAAACTTAAGAAAATACTTTAAGAGAAATATGAATTAAAACCACACTCACCAGGCAAGCTCGGAGCCAGGTATCACTTGTTAATTTTGTCATCTGCTTATGATTTCTAATGTCTTTAAGCCATGAATGATGAATCAATTATTTTGCTATTATTTTACCTATTTTTTCATTATAAAAAGAATTATTTCATAGGAAGTGAGATGATGTTCTTCCTCTGTAGACCTCATGTTTGTCAAAGGCACATATATCCCGTTAGAACGTGGACGTTCCTCAGGACTTGGATGTTTTTCTCTCCCATTCTCTGTAAGCAGTGACTCTGCTAAACCTTTGAGGACGAGCACTGCACTTTGTCCCTTGTTTCAAACATCTAAATCAGTGCTTGACAGAATAGAATTAATAATTTTTTGTTAAATAAATAATTAAATATCTAGTAGTGGGAGACAGAGTAGTGACATCCCAACAATTTCTTGTTCCAGTCTCCTGGAAATACAAATATTTTACATTACATGGAAAAGAGAAATTAAGGTTGCAACTAGCTGTTAATAAGCCAACTTAAAATAAGAAAATTATCATGGAATACAGAAGATAACAGAATATGGCCACCTTCTAGTAGGCCAGAGTTACAGAGCATTTTTAAAATATAAAACAAGCCCACTCGTACAACTATTTTGTTTTTGAAGAAAATTTTTAAGTAAAAATATGTATATTAACTTGTAATGGTTCTATTATTGCTATTTTAAAGTAAATGAGTAAGGAAGTATTTTAAACATCATAATTTTATTTTTAAATGGTAAATCTCAGATACAGTTTTATTTATACAGACATAATCTATATAAGCCAAAATTCCTTGGTGGCTTCAATAATCTTTAAGGGTGTAAGTAAGTCTCAAGACAAGAAAACCTTTAAAACTACTGATCTAGAGTAAAATTTAAGCTCTTTCATCTTGAGACCTGAAGAGGTTGAGCAAGATCTCTAGGATAAAGGTGAAGTTTAAAATATGCTCTCATTGTTCAAAATTCTATTTTGAAAATTTAGCTGTTGTAAAAACTATTGTACATGGAAGAATTAAGAAACAGAATTCATTAAGAAATTTTACTACTGCTTCATATAAAGAAATATAAAAAACTTAATGTATGATAAGTGGTTTGTTTCTGGTTTGCTTGGGTTTTCTTTTCGGTTGCTGTCAAGGGCAGAGAGGCTGAGTGCTCTTCTGAACATTCTCATCCTCACTTTTATTAGCACAGAACTTGACATAACATGTGAGTATTTTACAAAGGAGTATGTAAAGAACATTATAAGTTTGCTAACAGTGTAACAGGGGAGCTGTGTGAGTCTGTGAATGACATTTGTCAGAATTTAGGTGGAATTCGACACTCATATTTAAGATGCAGAAAAATAACCACAGATATCACATGGCAGTTTTATTACCATTATAAAAATTGTTCTTCCTTGCTTCCTTTAGTTATTACTGACTTTAAAAGTGCTCATCTTGGGCCGGGTCTTTAGCTCAGTGGTTCTGGTATCTGCCTTGCAGATGCCGGACCCTGAGTTCCATCCCTGGTACCAATAAAAAAGAACTCCTCTAGCCTCTCGTAACCACCATGGAGTACAGTTCACCACATGGGATGTTTCTTAAGTACAGTATAAGCTTCTAGATTTTCTGGTGTAGTAATAACTCACAAAATAATAACACTTTAAACTCCAATGTGTAAATAATTAAAAAAACAAATGCTATTGATGTTCACTATTTTTTATTTCAGAAATGATTTCTTTTCTAGAGGAACAGTACCATCAATTTCAAAAGCTATTATTGTATCTTAAACAAATTAGAGATGCTTCTAAAGAAAGTACTTATCTGTTTATCTTTAGTAAGTGGTTGTTACTAGATGAAGCCATATAGTTGACTAAGAACACAAGATGAAATGTCTTGTGTAACTTAATTCAGAGAAGATACAGCTTAATGTTCGTTAGTCCTTTGACAGCCCTTACCTTCCTATCATCCCGAAGAGAAGCATTTTACATCCATCCGCCTTATGATGTTTTCTGTGAGTCGCGCACGGTGCCAGACTCTTCACTCTGACTTCCATTGATGTGAGGCCCCACACTTACCATATTGCTTTTGGAGAGAGATGAATCCTATCTTGACTTTTGATCCTATCTCTTTACTTTTAAACTCACGTTATTTGGTCTTTTACCAAATTCCTCCTGGAACACAATGGTTCTGTTGGAGGAAACAGTATCTACATTAAAAAATATTGTTGGAATGAACAGAAATTCTGCACAAAGTACTGCAGGGCATGGCAACTTTTAGTGGTATTATTCATAATCTCCATTAAGTAATCAATGAATCATTTCATCAGTACCTACCTTCTAGGGCAGAAATATAGCTTAATAGCTATATTTAATGAATTACAACCTTTGATGGGCATCTTTGATATACAAGCTATATAATGTAAACCTTTTTATACCAAGATAAAGCATACCTTTCCATTCTGAGCTTTGAACACAGTTGCTATATCTCCTGCTAGAAATGGTAGCCAACAAATTCTAAGTGTCTGTAGTAGTGCTCAACAGTTTCCCAAGATGTTTGGGAAAAAAATATAATACCAGTATATCTGGTGCTATTTACCTAGATTTGTTCTGATGACCCCCACATTCCTAAACACCAACACGTGTGAAAAGATGAAAATCCATGTTAATATAGTGCAATTATTCTAAGTAAAACAACTATAAAAACTTGTGTGGTCTCAAGCTTCTTGTAATAATTTGTCAAAATAGCTTTACACTTCAAAGTGCTAAGGTCTAGAGTTCTCCTCTTCATTTCCCAGCAAAATTCTGCCCACATATAAATGCTACTTTGTTGATGCGTATTTGCCTGACTTCAAACTCTTCTTCCCTTAGTCCCCACTGTTCCATATTGAATTATTTTCATCTACAGTAGTGCCCATTTGAGATAAGAAGCCTCATTTAACAGTCATGTGGATATTTGCCTTGGACCCCCGGTGGGCAGAATTTTGCCTTTTGTCTTCCTTAATGCCTCTCATTTGAATGTAGAACACTTAATATAGACACTGCATTGAATTAAAATTAGTGAAGCACATTAGTGGGATTTTTGTAAATACTGTCTTAATTCTCTCTTATTAATGTTCTTGATTAGAACAAAAGTGAATGCAGAAATCCACAACGATGACAATTCACACGAAAATATTGTATGCAATGTGTTCTTTGTAAATTTTAAAATATTTATAGCCCATGTCCTTTATTTAGAGGGAAGAACGTCTAAGCCCTTTTCCTTTCTCATAAAGCTTAACTGATCTTTCCAGTCTCCCTCTTCCTTCTCAATGCTCCACTCTTCAGATTAAAATGTTTAAAAAGGTAATGACTTAAGGAAATTAAAAGTAGAAGGATATAACATAAATGTGCTGGAACAACAAACATCTTGCTGGCTGTTTCCCTTAATTCTGCAGGTAGCAATCAGACATCCTCTTTCGAATTTACAGCATTTGGGCCTGCACCTCTAGGATCCTCCGAGGTTTTTGTCTTCAGAAATTTCCCGCAGTCTGTCCCTGGACTAGCAGAGGCCGTGGTGCCCTGTGCTGTCCCCAGGACGGGCTTTTTAACCACTGACTTGAGGTGACTGTCATTGCAATAAGTGTTTATACCATCTTCCTCTTACAGCTCAATGACTTTATCAATAACACCAAGATCTTTTCTCCTCTTCCTTTGCTACCTGCTCACTCCAAAAATTTCCATCAGCCACTCTTATTTATGTCGTTCATCTCAGTGGACCTTCGTCAAATTGGGACCAGAAACAAGTTCACACTGGATTCAGTGTTATTATTATATTCTTTCCACTTCTGCAGAGCAGATAATGTGTTTCGTAGCTTCCTTTGTAATTTAAGGTTTAATTATTGATCGTTTTCTCCATATTTGTCTTTCTTTTGTCTGTCTACACAGTATTTCTCTTGTTACTCTTGTGCTCACATCAATTTTACCTTTTCACACAGATATCTCCTAAAAGATATAATTAAATCCTAGGAATATCCCAGACTCCCTCTCTTCAGGCATATTAATACTTCTCTTTTTCCTTTTTTTTTTTCAAGTGAAATTGAGAGAGTTACTATGTGCTAAGTATAATACTTAACCAGTTTATATATTTTTCATTTTACTTCTCTAAATGACCTAAAAATGAAAGCATGTTCCATTTTATAGATGGAGAGGCTGACTGTTACAGTAGTAATAAGACTCAGGTGCTATAAGGGCATTGATCAACCCTGAGATTTAGCTCTGCTATTTATTAGACAGCTCCCATTGGACAACTTACTTAAACTCTTGGTGCCTAAATTTCTTCACCAGTATTTCTTTACTTTTCTGTACAAATTTTTGTGAGGATGGCTGTGGATGAAATACATTAAACTACATAACTGTCAATACTACATTAATTTATTCTACTGTCTCCTAAGCCAGATCTTTTCTTGGAAGACAAAGGGATGTATAATAAGGAAAAAAATAACAGGAAATCAAATACTCAATAATGTTTTACCAAATCCCTTCTGTATTTGCTAAATAGAATGAATGGTAATATTCCATAGAGAATTAAATATTTAATTTCTTTATTCTTCTCACCCTTCCTCCACAAGATTCATGATTATTTCAACACTCATTCTAATTTGCAGAAAGGGAATATTTGACCAGCTCTTGCAAGAAAATATGTGCTTGGTTTTTATGCTGGTGTTTAATAAGTGACTTTTTGGTTTTAAAGAAAAGTAACTTATTTACAGAAACTTCCTTTAGAGCAATAATCTTTCTTTAAAAACTGAGCCATAGAATGATACTCTTCTGCTGCTCTTTATTGTGTAGAAAGGTAAAGTTATGTCCAGAAGAAAGGGCATCTTATTAAAAAGTTCCAGTTAGGAAAATGGCAGACTCATATTTTCTCCAACTATTCTCTGCTTACATTGCATCTTTTCACTGAATGTGGCAACAAAGCCATGGAAGCTAAGTGGAACCTGATTGTACCTTCAGTTTTTCTTCTATTCCTGAAATGTTGGAAAGAAAATGGTACTTGCTACCAATACTATTTTTTAGTATTGAAAAAATACAATTTAGAAAATTGACTACCACTGGTATCTGATTCAAAAGACCTTTAGTAGAGTCCCTTCTATGATTACAAAGCAGCAGCAAATCAGAGCTATGAAAGAGAGTACCATCTACTGAGATGAAAACAATACCAGCAACCCAAATTAGGACATAAAAAATCAATTCTTAAGAACAGAAGGTTCATATAGTTCACAAGTCAACTACACATATAGAAATACTGTATGAACTTTAGAACGTAGTTTGTCTTATGATTCAGTGTCCTCCGTGTTTATAGACATTTGAGTTGTTTTTTCTTCTTTAGAAGTCTTTATTGTGAGTGCAAAATACACAGAAATTTGTTTTCAGTTGAGAGATAAACATTGCCATTTTTATTAAGATTGGAAGATACAGAGGCAAGTAGCACATCAAATAGAGGTAGATTGATGATGCCTTTGGAACTTCTTTCTTATTGGACAAATTTGTTGTACAGTGCTAGAGTTAATGAGCTAGATTTTGAAAGTAATAATCAGGATGGGATGATGAGATGAGCAAGGACTTTGAACCTTCAGATTCATTAGAAGAAGTCAGTTAGTTTGGCCTGAAACTACTTGGGCTAAATTCTTTGATCTGAATCTGATCTAACTAGTTTGAGTGAATGCTTTCTGTGTTAAAGATAGTAAACATTTCCTACGGAATCTGTTGCATATGGTTTTTCTCATTGCTAGTCAAATATTCTATGTCTTTAAATAATGATTTAGTTTTTATTGGAATACAGCCATTTTTTTCCATGCATGGTTTTAAAAAAGCAAGTTTAATGTAAGATTTATCTAGTCTTCACTTCTATCTCTTTCACTTTTTCTCTGCTTTTTATAAGTGCTTTAATGGTTTCTTAATAGATACGTAGGTTGTTTCTAATCCCTGTCTATTTAAAATTAGCACATCAATTTGAGTTGCTTGTAAAATGTATGCACCTTCTGATGCTGCTGCTGAGAGCAATAAATCAAACCAGAAAGCTAAATATTGTGTGATTTATCTTATACAAGAATCTAAACTATGAATAATTTAAAAGGCAAAATTAAAAATTAATGATAAGAAACAGGAAAGTGGTCTGTGGAGATGGGAAGGGGCCTTGGCATGTGGGGAGACTAAAGAATAGGGTGATAATGTAAAGTAAATATTATTAAGATGTGATATGTACTTGTGTACAAATTTCCCAAGATAAATGTAGTTCTTAGGTATCACAAAAATATACTAAAAAACCAAAACGCAATTTTTGAAAAGAGAAAAAATTAACTCCAAAATTAAGCCTGATGTTTTGGACATATCTACAAGATCATCATATAAACTAATTGCTAGCTAAAATAATACATTCTCCTTTATGATGAAAACATTAAGTTGTTCATGGTATAGGTTATCCTAAAGTATATACGCTAGCCTGTGTGATAAGGTCCATATTCCAACATCCAGGCCAGTATAATTGTAATTTTTTTATGTAAGATAATAGGTTAAAAGTTTAGCATATTGTAGTTTAAATAATAAAAAGGGAAATGTGAACTAGGCCAACTACATTCTTTTTTAGAATCCTGTCTTTGCATTCTTTGCTAAGTTTTTCAACTAAATTGATTTTAGAAACAGGAAGTTGTAGGAAATTTATTATGTTTAAGAAATTTAATTCGTCTTTTAACTGCTTTCAGAACATTTTTGCCATTTGTTTCTTTTGATAAATTTAGTTGTCAGATAATGTGTTTTGAGCTTATATCTTTAATGATCATTACTTTATGCAGTGTTCTAATATCTGGAAGTGTTACAAAGAGCACACATCTGCTCTTTCTCATAAGATATTCCTGACATTTTAATCATTTTTTGCACTAACTTTATAATATGTATTTTACTTATTCTCAAATATGTGATTATCTTATATTTCCTGCATCTATGATTTTAAGTGAGATGAACCTATCATTTCTAGAGGAAACTTTCAATTTTGAATGTTTGTTACAAAAGGGAAACTATTTAAAATCATAGACAGATACTTCAAAATAGTGTCTTGCTCTGTGACACTGTAAGAACTAAATCATCTTGCCGGGCGTGGTGGCTCACGCCTGTCATCCCAGCACTCGGGAGGTAGAGACAGGAGGATTGCTGAGTTCCAGGCTTGCCTGGGCTACTTAGTGAGCTCAGGGCCAGCCAGAACTACAAAGTGAGACCCTGTCTCAAAAAAAAAAAAAATGAAATTATCTCCATTACACAGCAAAACCATCTTTCCATTCTTCCATTCTTCCAACTCTCTTCAATGTAGAATGTGGTATGTCGTCTGATACTCATTGAATACTTATTGATAAATTGTATTGCCTAACAAATCCAAAAACATGGAGATCCTTTTTATTTTTCTGTGACTGAGAAAATAATTTTAACAAAAGTGAATCATTCTGTTTGCATTAACAGAGAAAATTTTTTGTGGTCAATATTCAAATACTAGTTTTATAATTCATTCTTGGGGGAAAGAAGTTTTTTAAAAAAACAGTATATGATGGATAAAACATTACATTAAAACAAAAGCCATAATTGTGTGTGAAGATTAGTTCTCATTTTTCAAGAATGGAAACAATTGCATTATAGCACTTAATTTTCTGAAATATCTTTTGTGAGGCAAAGTAGAACAGTGTGAGGATTCGCTAATAGTTATGTTCACTTAGTGTATACCATAGATGGTAAGCATTAATGGCCTTTGTGGGTTTTGGCTCTACAAATTTTCAAAGAGCATGATTCATTCATGAGTAACCTATATTCCTAGCAGAGTCATTAGAAAATTCCATCTTGATAGTTTTCTGTGAATATCAAAGCTCTCGGAAGTATGCCATTGGGACTCCATCGACATAGGTGTCAGATTCTCCAAGATGACCCAGGAAATGTTCCCCACTCTTTTTCTTGCTGTGTTGCTGTGGTTTACTAAGTGTTTTACAGGAAGAGATGAAGCATTTCAGAGAATCAATTAATTTTCAGAATGACTGCTTTTGGTGTCTGTGCCCATTTTGAATCAGTTAGAGGGGTTTTTGAACTTTAAAATGCTCAGATTTTCATAGTCTCCCTAGTAAAATATTTAGACTTTGATATTGAGTAAAATCTCCCAGTTAGCATAGTCTTTGAAATACAAATGTGATTTACATTTACTTTTCAAAGCTTTTAATTCTTTTTGGAGAAGTTCCCCTGACACTGCTCTCCACAGACCCATTCTATTTGTTTAGCTCTGGTTTCTTTCCTGCCTCCAGACATAGGCTTGCTTGGAGACAGGCGTGGAAATCGAGGTGAACCTCATGTCTCTGCTCTGAGAGAAGGTCCACTTTCTCCCCCACCCGTACCAGTAGGTTACCATATCTTGTAAGAAATTTCACTTTCAGAGGTCATATTTTTATTTGTTTTTTAAAAGCCTCTCATACATAAGTGGGGTGAATAGGTGAATAACATTGATTTCTTTCAAAGAAGGTTTTTATGTAAATGCTGCCCGGTAGAAATGCATTTCCATTTCCTGCATTGATCTCATCCTGAAAATTTGCAGTCAATCTAATTTTTTATGTATTGCTGTTTAACAGAAATTCCATGTTACAAAGTGCAACTGACTGACCAAAGATATTGAAATGATACTTAAAAGGCTCTTATGTATCATTTTTGGAGTTTCAGGATGTCATTAAAAAACAACAGCAAATGATGAAAAGGACAAATGATTGTACATTCTAGCTGATATCATTATTCAAATAGGTTCTGCATCATTTTTTTTTCCTTCTTCCTACAACATCTATTTTTGGAAAAGGAATTTAAACTAGGCCTAATCTGCAAAGAATAGATTTTATTGTTTAATATTTAAAAGATTTTTTTTCTCTCGGGAGGTGATACAGGGAAATCCATTAAGTGGTCACAGTGCCCCTGTATCCCCTAACCGTAGAACTAAAACAGAAGCTGGTCCTTTCCTAAGCAGTGAGGTGGAGCCCACTGATGTTAGATTTCTGCTGTGCCCATGGGGACTTCATCATCAAGGCAGCGACAAAGATGGCCGTGCACACTGCATTTGTATTGCAGTGTCTTGGGCATAAAACAAGAAATGTTAACTGGCTGTCCCGTACAACTGTTATTCCTATACTTCATCATCACTCACAATTTATGTTTCTCTAAAATAACCAGATTCTATTTTTTCAGTTAAAAAAAGGCTAACCCTTAAATGCTAAATTTGCCTTAAACTCTTATGCTAGTTTACCTTCGTTGTTAATTAGACCAGATTAAGAGACTCCTGGAGAGGTGATTAGATAATGGGATCTCTTGTCATCAGTGGATTAATCGGTCCTCTGCTGGTTGTACTGAGTCTGCTGTTGGGAGCAGGGGCCGTAGGAGGCGAGTCACTGGGGTAGCACTTTGGGAATGCATGTGTGTCCCTCTGTGTGGAGCTTCCCAGGGCCATGAAATAAGCAGATATTCTCTGCTGTGCCTTTATACCAGGATGTTTCCACTTTGGAGTCAACAGGCCATGGACCGAAAGCTCAGAAACCATAAGGCAAATTAAACTTCTCATTATATTGCTGGATATTTTGTCCTAGCAATATAAAAACTGATGAATAAAATCCTATTGTATCAGATTAAATGTATTTTTAGTTGACCAAAACTTTTTAACAGGGGCACAACCAGAATTTATTATTAAAAAATTATAGCCACATCCCATACTATTTTCTGACTTCTCTTTGTCTTTCTGACATTTCAGTCTAAAGTTTTGGATTAAAGAGGGGAGAAAATGAATAAAGGCTACGATCCCCAAACTTGGTTATTTGTTTTAGTCCACCCTTGTTTATTTCTTAGTTATAAAATTTTAGGTGTCAAAAATAGTTACACTGAACTTCTACTTACTGTATAAGGGTTAATTTATATCATATTGTTTTCCATATTCCAGATTTTTTTTTTGAGGTACCAGGGATCAAACTTGAAGTTCTTATTTTGAAATGTGACATCCTTCAAGCTCTAACACAAAGTTTTCTAATATTGTCTTCTACCAGTAGGTTCCCATATGTGTATCTCTGGCTTGATTTTAAAAGAGTGGCATAAATTCTGTCCTCAGGCTCCTCATAGCAGAATCCCATCCACACCGAGATGAGCTTTCTGGCCTGAAGCATGTGACTTAACCCATCTCTGACTCAGTTTTCTCATCTTATATTGAGAACAATAATAAAAATTCCCTCAGAGTAGTATTGCATTAAGTGAGGTTATAGATATAAAATCCTTAAAGTAGAACTACCACATACACAATAAATCAAAGAGTAATATTATTATTATAATAGCATTTATCATAATCACAAATAGAAGTCAATATCATTTACCTCCTTCTACTTTGCATTAGCACATGCTAAAATATACAATTAAGGCTTTTTAATTTAGTGACCTTTATCAGCAACCCTAATAGTTTTCTAGAGTAGACAAGAAAAGTAAAGCAAAGCAAAGCACAGTAAAATAAGTAGTCAGTATTTTGTTGAGTGAAACTGTCTATACTGTAATGTATAACTTTTCTCAACTAATATTTATTAAATATTGTGAACCAGCAACACAGTGAGGCTCTAAAAATATTGTGAGAGACAAAATAGAATGATCCCTGAACTTAGAAAGCTCAATATCTGGGTGAGGGACTGTCAAAAATAAAACAACCCTTATTAATTTTTGATAAATTATACAGTGAAAAATGACAGCATGCAAGGAGACCCAAAAGATACAACACACTTTAGACCAGTTTCTGGAGATGATGCTTAAGTTAAAAATAATTGATACTAGGAATCAGTAAAATGTCTACACATAAAGAGTAACCAGTAAAAGTGTCATTATTTTCTAATACTATTGATAGTGGAATAGATATAACTCCTAAATAGATGTAATTCCTAAACCTGCTATATATTTGAAATTTGAGTTTGTGTTCTCTGAAATGGAAGGATGAATTTTGGCAGCAATGGAAGTTAAGAGTAGGAAAAATTAATTAAGAAGAAGGTAGCTTCTGTCTAAAAGATGGAAAGGAAATTGGAAAGTGGGTTGCCTAGGGCTTTATTTCCCAGGGGATTTTTGCAGAGCAAAGCTATGAGGTGCAGCAGGTTCAAGGTGAGACAAAACTATAAGATTCAACAGAAAATTACAAGGTGGGCATGAGGTGGATTAGAACCCTGGCCAACCAATGAGCTTACAAACTGGCACCCAGTCAATATTGATTAAATGAGGATCGAAGAGAAAAACAAATCACATACAAGGGATTTCCCCATTTAGAATATCAATCATCATTCTTCATCTCTAGGGAAGTAGCTCTTTTCTTTTTATAGTGCTAGTGCATGAATGGACCTCAAATTGTTCTTCATGTTTTCTCCTTGATTGTTTTCCATGTTGCCTTTTTTTTTTTTGAGATAGGTTCTCACTTTGTAGTTCAGGCTGGCTCTGAGCTCAGTATGGAGCCCAGGCAAGCCTGGAACTCAGCACTCCTCCTGCCTTTGCCTCCCAAGTGCTGGGAATGACAGGCATGAGCCACCACGCCTGGTACTGTGGTATGTGGGGTTGATTGCTGGTGGGCGTGACTCGCCACACCCAGCATTGTGTGTCGTTATCAGGGATCAAACTCAGGACTTTGCACTTTCGAGGCAGGGGCCGGAACAACTGAGCTAAAACTCCCGCCCTCCTTATTGCCTTCTTGAGTGCTGACCCTCTCTAACTGCCTACAAGATATCTAATTAACTTACCCAACCACAGTACTATTTAAGTTGAAAGCTCACTTCTTTCTGTGCGTGCGTGCGTGCATGTGTGCGTGTGTGCATGTGTGTGTGTGTGTGTGTGTGTGTGTTGGGGATTGAAACCATGGTCTCACGACATGATTCTTTACTACAGAGCTGTCCCCTCAGCTCCTAGTATCTCTGTTATGATGTAAAGATGAAGCTGTTATCAGAAGTTCCCATTCATTTGTTTTATTTTTTGGGAGAGATATTTGCTCTTCCTTGACAGAGTTTAAAGTATCATATTTATTATGAACACAGAATAAAATTGACTATATTCCAGAGTTGATCCACTAGGAGACATTGTTCTGCTGATGTATAGTAAATACTGATGGAAAAGTAGTAAGAGATGGAACAGCTAGCAGGTTCCTATCTGACGACCTCTCCTTTCAAGTCTGGACACCTTTCACTCAGCCAGCAGCTACTATTTGGAGTGCCTTGTCTGTAGGAGGCTAAATGCTAGGCCCCAATATAAAATCTTCTCTGAAAAATGCTTCTGTAGCCATATGGAAGGCAAATTGTTTCATAAATCCTTTTTGGATGTTCTTTATAATGAAATTGAAAAGGAATTACCTGGAGAAAATGATTTATCCTTTAATGGTGAGGGAAGATAAGAGAGTATTTTAAAATCTCAATTATTCTGATTGATTTAGTTGGGTGAAGGGTGATACAAGGGAAAAACACAAGGACTCTACAGCAACAAATTGTCACCTTCAGGACTGATGGTAAAATGCCCTATGCAAAAGAACTTTCTAGAAACAAAAAAACTTTATTACTTAAAGTATTACATGCACTGTTCTAAGCACTCCTCAGAGTGGCTGCAGTTAAAACTGTTAATGAAAATGTAGTGAACATTTATCTCAATAGGATCCATTTTCCAAAAATGCTTCTCTGAGCCCTGGAGAATCTCCACTGGGTGCTGTATGTAACATTGCTGTGACTCTTAAGACAGGATTCTCTGATAATGAATACATGGACCACGAAGAAATTTAAGCCTGCTTCCCTTAGAGGACTGATTGTAGCCATGAGGAACAGATGCATTAAATTTAACATGGATGTAACTCCTCCTTGAAGCTGTGGCTATTTCTTCTTTGATCTATAATGTCACCCAGACAGGTGGTATTTTTTCAGGAACTTGAGCAAATACTTTCAAAATCTTTGCTGCCACTGTATGTGATACTAGTTGGCAGCTAAAAAAGTGGTCACTAACATGCAGCCATGTATTTAGACCATGGTGCCACCACACAACCAGCTGTGTGAAGTTGCTAAGCATTTCCCGTGTATTGTTGGAATGATGATGTCTCTCCCTGAGAATCCAATTAACTATGGGCATATGATGCACATAACTGTTAGCTCATTATAAATTGTCATTAAAAGCAATGTTTAAGCCATGCATATTTAATTTTATACCAATTAAATAAGTTGATGCTTACAACAATGTGTAAGGATCCTACTTCTATGTTACGTGGTAAGTATAAGAAACCGAAAACATACACTAAATCCATTTTATCTCACCTTCATATGTAATCTCCAGGATGGTCGAAAGGTGGGTAGTATGAACTTTTCATAGCAAAGCCACTGTGTCTTTCTGTGTTTTGTCCTAACAGAAACCTACAATGTAATTCTGACATTTCTGTTTTAAAAGTTGAAATTCACAGACTATAATGTCTTTTCTCAAAATAACAAATAAGTAACCGAGAATTTGACATGAATCAAAGACCAAATGAATAGGAGAGATTAAAATTACTGTTTATTTTTCTATTGACCTGATCATTTTAATTAAGCTATGAGTTACTCATATAAGTAACTCATTATTAAATTATGAATAATTCAACTCATATACTCATTAATCGGGAAATGTGTACTTTGTCAACTTCTAGATTTAACAAAAATATATTATTTGTACTTAGTCACATATAAAATAAATGAAATGGAAACAAATCAGTAAAGGTCAATAGTCCCTGAAAAGCAATGCTAAATTTTCATTAGCATGTAGAGATGACATTTCAGATCAGAAATAAACAACAATAGAGCTTCCTAGAAGCAAAAGTAAAAAGAAAGGCCTAACAAGTTACATAGTTCAGCAAGTTAGCTTTACAACGGGACCAAGAATTTTGTCAACTTTCACATGTGCTAAATGAACAATCTGAATGACTCTTAGACAACAATTCATATTCATGAAATATTTATTAAATGTACCAATTTAATTAGCAAGCAAGTAATAATATCAGCTTATTGTCTTTCTGTTTCCAAGAATATACTTAAATAGTGTTTCATTTCTCCTAACTGCATCTGCTGACATTTAAGATGGATAATGATATTTTTGGCAGAGGGTAAATAGGATTAAACCTAGGGATTTTGCACTGAGCTACAACCCCAACACTTTTATTTATTTATTTGTTTGTTGTTGTTGTTGTTGTTCTCTCTTTTGTGACAAGGTCTCTCTATATCTTTAAATTGTTCAAACTGGGCTTGAACTTAAGATCTTCCTTCCTAATGATGTATTTCTTAAGAAATATTTTCTATTTTGAAGAGCATAAGAAAAATAATTTTGACACACTGCAAATACAATGATATCCAACCCTGATCCAACAAGCTGTGTATTAGTAACTAGGCTGCCAATTGCATGTGAATCCTGAACACTTTGCAGTCTATGAAGCTTAGTTTCATTCATGTGACTTACATGCCTGTCCACCAATGTAAGATCACCATTCGTCTTTGCTGTGGTCATAGAATCCCACTGGCCCCTCAGGATTTAGTGAAAGACTGATCCTAAGGAGGTCACTCCTCTCGGACATCCCTCAGCCCTCTCCACGGAGGAGTGTTATAAAGCCAAATGACTCAACGATATAGATAGATTTGGGGTCATAGCACTTTGAAACAAGTTGAGGCCTTAAGTGAGTCATAGTTTGTCCTGAAGTGGACGGAAGAAAAGAATCTATTGGCCTAATTTTCTTTCTGAGAGTGCTGTCCTTATAAACCACGAATGTTATAGTGTCATAACTAGGGTGCCACTCTCAGCTCACGGATCTACTCGCTCAAGGCTGCAGGCTCTTTGGTAACATTCCCCTGGCTACAAGCATGTTATCACAGGGACTGCCTTTCTACTTCTTTTGTCCATCATGTTAACTGTTATTTAATGAAGGACTAGGAAAAGGCAGAAGAGTAAAACAATATTGCTGGTACTTCCCTCTGTCTTTCGTCAAGTCTGTTAAGTTACTACTGTCAGTCCGGAATTTCCTTGGAGAGGAGTGAAGAGCACGGAGGAAGGTGCTTGCGCTCACAGGAAGCGAGGCCGGGTGTCCTCACGCACTTCCTGCTCGGTGTTGGGCAAGAGAGGCGCACTCCATCTCGCTGCACCGCAAGGCCAAGGACTCGTTTCAAACAAATGTTTTAATTTTCCTGGTTAACATAGAAGACAAGATGAAAGAGTTAGTTTTCTTTTCTTTTTCAATAATTGTCATGTTATGACTGTGTCTGTGGTTGGTTTATTTAGTAATTAATTCCCACCTCCACGTACTTGTGTTCCATCTCTGTGGGAGCAAGAACCTTGTCAATTTTGTTCACTATTTTATTTCTGACCTAAAACTATAGAGTGATTGTAAGCTCAACAAACATTTCCACAATTAATTGTTGAATAATACTATCAGGTATAAAAATTTGAGTAGATTTTATTGGCTCTTATTTCTTATTGGCTCATATTCATTATCCTCTCTCAACTGAAAGGTAGGGAAAGGGAACAAGTAGATGACCTATAAAGGTTCATTTAAATTCTAGAATTTTCTTCATCATTAGCAGAAGAGAATATTGAGCTGATGTATTGCTTTACTGATTGGCTGATTCAATTTAGTACCGACCATGTTGCAGCCTAATTTAAATAAATCACATTTTCTGTGGTGGTAGATTCCATAGAGTTGGGAGCTAACACTCTGTCTCTCAAATATAAAATATATAAATACTATATATAATCAGATAGATCATCATATAACTTTATGATACAAGAATGAAAGAAGACCAGAACATTCTGGAAAGCTCAGTAAGCATGTGTCAGTGAGAAATATAGAAGCTTCTTCTTGGAATTTGAATGAGAATTTCCCAATCTGTGAAGGAGGAAGAGGTGGAGAAGATGTTTCTGTTAGGAAAATAAAGGAAATGATGACAATTAAATTGTTTATGTTTCATTCGCTAGAGCATAATTGTCTAATATAAAACTAGCAGTCTACTTGTGGTGAAATGGTGTCTGGGGGACTTGGCCAAGGACACACAGCTGTAAAAATATACAGTGAAATTTGAGCAATGTTTTGAGACTCCAAAGAAATTATCCCACTGAATCCTGTTCCACCCTCAAACAGTTCAGCAAGGTGTGTAAAGGGGAATCTAAAGTCTAAATGCCACAGGTAAATCACACATTTGCCCCAATATATTGCCAAACATTAGGCAGAATTTTTGCTTCAAACAAGAAAAATGTAGATCAGGACATGTGTAGCTGGACAAAAAGTAAGAATGGATGAGGCATTTGGTCCAAATAGAATTTTTCAAATATAATTCTATTTTATATATATTTTAAATCTGTTGAAAAAAATACATTGAAGACTTCTGTTTTACCTATACTCAGCTGGAAGTCTGAAAAGTGGGAGAGAGGGAGGGAAAGAGGAAGGGAAGAAGAGAGAGAGAGAAAGTGAGGCAGAGGGTGTGGAGAGAGAGAGGGAGAGAAAGGAAAGGCGCATTAAGGTTGTCCAGAAATAAGTTGCCTCTTGCATTCCCTTGACAACAAAGCCTCTTAACATATACGGAAATGGAACATAGATGTTTCTGTGAAATGTGGAGAGACTGGCCCTGTGTGCTCACTGCTGACATGCTACACTTGTCATCAACATATTTAACAGAA
Source organism: Thryonomys swinderianus (assembly GCA_004025085.1). Taxonomy (NCBI): domain Eukaryota; kingdom Metazoa; phylum Chordata; class Mammalia; order Rodentia; family Thryonomyidae; genus Thryonomys; species Thryonomys swinderianus. The sequence continues at coordinate 24,477 of PVIC010003096.1, forward strand.
CTTTTAAAGATGAGTTGTCCACCAATAATGTCAAACATGTAGACATTAATAAAATATAAAAACTCTTTTTACTTTTATAAAGCCCTCACCTTATACTGTCAAAATGTAATGACTCATGGGGCCGGAGGGTTAGATCAGTGGTTCCGGCACCTGCCTTGTAAGCACAAGGTCCCGAGTTTGATCCCCGGTAACCACATACAATGCTGGGTGTGGTGAGTCATGCCCACCAACAATCAACACCACATACCACGGGTGTGGTGGCTCACACCTGTAATCCCAGCACTCAGGAGGCAGAGGCAGGAGGATTGCTGAGTTTCAGGCTTGCCTGGACTACATAGTGAGCTCAGAGCCAGCCTGAACTACAAAACAAGACCCTGTCTCAAAAAAAAAAAGTAATGACACAAAGATGTAGGCTGGTATCTGTACCACACCAGCCCAGTTTATTAAATATTAATTATGAAATATTGTCAAAAAGGTGGATTTCTAGTGACTGTGGATGAAGCAGTTCAGCACCTCATGTCTGAAATAGCTTATTACACACACACTGTTGTAGGTGATTTTGCCATTTTTATCTTTTTGCTTTTTTCTCATCATTGTACAGTTCTGTCTTTAAGTAGAGAACCCTGTTATTTTTTCTGTGTTTTTTAAAGCAATTATTTTAGTCTTCTCTTTAGAAATATCACCAACTCACTAATGAGAATAGCCCAAACCTACTAAGGAGATAATGTGAATTGTTTCTTGAGTGTCCATAAATAGAGGTAAGCTCATATTCAACTTAGCTCCAACAGAAGAATGCCATTGAGGGAGGTTTTAACCCACAGGGTCAGAGCTATTCAAATATTACATAATCCTCTATCTTCTTTCACCAAATCAGTTTTAATCTGTCAAGTCTTTTACTTTTTTCTGAGTCATCTGAGAGATAGGATATAAACTTAAACTTAAGTTTCACACATTGCAAAACTTGTCCTCCATGCGCGATGAGTAATTGCACATGTACACTTCATAAATGTGCCCTGCAACTTTCTTAGCACATCCGGACAAGCTGTGCTAATACCATTGTACTTATTGCCAATGATGCATCAGAAAAGAATAAATCCTGGGAGGAAAGACATCCTCAAATCACTTTAAAAATTCCTTCTTCACTTAAATATTTCATTGAATGAATTTTTCAAAATAACAAAACAAACATTCATCAAACGAAACTAAGCATGACTCTCCTCAGATGGGTACATCTGTTGCTTCCCTGCTGTGTCCCTGAATAATTCATTTTAATACATTTAAAGTATCCTCATCATTAAAATCAGCTTCACTCATTTATATGAAATTTATGTCGACAGAAACAAAAATAAAAGCCGTTAGAAAGCTGACACTGGAATTTCCTCACTCTTCATGATTTATATCAGCTGCGTCTCTGCCGGTTTGTACAGGATGCTGTAGCATTCTCTCCACACCCATGGGCCCATTGAGAGCTGTAGGCCTCTCGGGAAATATGTGCATAACTTAATCCAGGACATCATGGTGCCTTTTCCTAAGGCCTTAGTCCCCTGTTCACATCTTGGAGAGATTCCGTCACTGCTTGACCCTTCTCTCCCTTTGCTCACTTCGCAGAGTAGATGCACCCTGGATACTAAACAGCATCCACAGCCAAGGCTGGGAATGCTAATGAGTTTTAATTCCTTGGAAGTTAATCAGCATGAGCTGGTCTGAGGTCGTGCAGGAGAAAATCTGCCGCTTTGTTCTCTCCCTGCCCTTTTGAACTCTGTTAACTGGCAATCTAAATGATTTTCAAAGAAACATTATTTATCCATGTTAGAGCTCTCCCCCAACTCCCCAAGGTTGGGCCTTAAGTCAAGAAATCCTGGGGAAGAAAGCAGAAGAAAAGAAAAAGAGGGAAAGGGCAAAGGAGGGCAGGGGAAGAAAGCAGGAGAGCAAAGGGAAGGGGAAGCAAGGGCAGTTAGGCAGTTCAGCAAGACGCATTATTGTTAAAGAAACTTGTTTTTTATAAGTTTCTATTTGATCTTTACATAAACACGTGACAAGGAGAATTTTAATGATACAGAATCCAAATAATAAAATTATTTATTAGATATTTTCTTCCCAAGAATTCACTGGAATATTTGATAACTCACACTATTCCTATTTGAAAATGTTCTGTCATAGCATCATCAGATCTCAAGAATTACATATGAAAGTGGTATTTGTAATGAGTCATGGCCATGCAATTTTAAAACTAGCATTTTACCAGGAGCTAGAAACATTTCTATATATTCAACATTACCTAATGTTTCTAATAGAAGTGAAGTTCAAGTGTAGATGAAAAGCAAGAACTTTTTTTCTTTTTCTTTTAATGCTGACTGGTTGATACCTTGCTCTATAGAAATCAGTCAGAGAATGTCTGCATATAACAGACTTCTATACATCATAGAGTGTGTCAATTTTCCCAAGTCATGTGACCAAACTGTCAGTAGAAAAATGACTGGGAACTTTCTGTATAACATCTCCTGGCTTGCTTCCTCTCCTTTCTCTTGTTTCAGAAGTAATTGAGTACAAGTGTGCATGTGTGTGCATGCACATGCACAAACACACACACACACACACACACACAGACCTGTGATGAAAGTAAAGTAGTAAGTGGGGAAAAAGGGTCCTGCCCCTGAAACTTAGTGTAAACTATTGAAGGAAACTGTAAGAAAATGTGACATTATTTGAATCAAAATCCAAAGTTCTAATGGTTTTTAATTAAAATAAGAATGGAGATTGATGTGCAGATCATTTCAATACCCCAGTGCTGGGTTACACGTGCCATGCTTGAAGAATCATTACTCTTAGTTCCAGTTTCCTGGGTGACTGAGAACGAAGCCAATTAAATATGCCCAATATTTCATTTCTTTCCTTTTCCTCATTTATAACATAGGTTTATCTCTGTTATTAATGAAACACTCTTTCTAGGGAAAATCTTCCTCACTATCTTGTTTTTATGACCCAGGTAAACATGACCATTGAGGAATTTTTGCTCGTTTTCTTTAGGTTTGTGAAGCCTAAGTGCAAAGACCATAGACCTTGAAAACTGGCCTAAGTTCTTCTACTTCCTTTCTTTCCTACCTCAGCCATCTGAATTTCCTCATTCATAAAATCAGTCCATTCATAACATTTTCCTGTGCAGTTTTGAGAATTGTGGCACATACAGCCATTTGATAAACAGGAGCTATTTGATTCTAATATATTTTCCAAATTAATGTGTATGCTCTCCAGAAGCTACATCCTTTTCCCTCTTTGAAACTTTCAAAGTCTTACCTTATTTGTTTACAAATAAGATGATGTGAACATTGAAAAATAGCGCCACACGAATTTGGGATATCTAGTATCATGAATACACTGGTTCAGTTGTCTTCGTCTACTATTTTCCATCCGCCGTACTTTTGCTCTACTTCTAAAACCTGAGGGAGCTGAGTTATGAACTAGGAACCATTAAAAATATCTAATAATCAAAACATGAGCTCATCTTATCAGCTATGTGCTTACCTGCTCATTTTATATTGCATTAAAACCAAACTTTACTTTTTGCCCAAGAGCAAGAGAGGCAGAGGCAAAAGGATAGAAAATTTGAGCCCAGCCTGAACAACTTAGGGGGATTAAGTGAGACACTGTTGAAAGAAAAAAAAAAAAAAAAAAAAAAGCTAGAGATCTAGCTCAGTGGGAAGGCCTTGGATCCAATCCCTAGGACTGCAATAATTTAATTAATATTTAATTATTTTTTTAAAAAATGCTTCTGTATCTTCATGTTTACTTATAGAAAATAGAGATTAGTCATCTTTTTGTCATGTAAAGTCTCTGTTTCTGATGTCTTTCCTGTCAAAACTGAGTTTGTGCACTTTCACCTAAATAACACCTCAATTTATGATACCTTAAAAATACAAAATGAATTTGTCTCCTTTTGTAATTTAGGAATAAAGTTTCAATTTACTTTAAATGCTCTAGTTAATAACATACAAAAAAATAACATACCTTGTTATAGTTGATCGTGATTTCTGACCTGTGTGTGGACAAGGTTAAGGTTAAGAGAACTTTCTTTTGAAATTTCCAGTGATATTTTCTAAATCAAATTAATTTTCTAGCCTGAAACTACTAGAACTAGTATCTTTTTTGTTTATTATCTTGTCTGTGAGTCGAGAAATACAGAGAGATTCCTGTTCCTCAAATTGGCTAAAAGTTCCTCTCACTTTAACTCCCTTATATCTGTTTTCAACACTATATTTTCTTCAAACTGTTTGAAAAGAATCTCTGTGAGAAACAGCTCTTCTTTTTTATTTGAAAGCATAGAGATTTTTTAAAATGTACTTGATACACGTGTCATATTTCTCTTCTTAGAGTGTTGCAAAGGCACAAACATAACTAGAACTAGAAAAATAATCGGGGCAAATAAATAATGCTGATAGAATTTTTGAATACTTGTTTATTTTCTGCTATATTGATGTCACTATGTGAGGCTAGTATACAACTGTTTAAAATCAGCTAATGTTAAGTTTCTTCCATAAACTATCTCTATGATAATCTAAGCCAATAAGAAAGAACAAAAACAAATAATCTCTTTTAACAATTGTTCTAATAGTTGCATGGAAGAGTTACAAGGGTGGGTTTTAGAACATAGTGTGTTTTCCGGAGAGTTATGCTGCAAATTTAGGATTATTTTAAACATCCCATTGACCTTACCAGCAGGCAATTTTTTAATGGATATTCAAGGACTTCAGTATAATTTTGGAATTAGCTAAGGTAAATGTCTCTTGAAAAACTTAATACCGAGCCCAGAAATAAAACATGAAATTAGTCTCTTCTACCTATCTGTTCATAGAATCCAACATAGGATTTTGTGGCTTATTAATAGCTATGATGTCACACTTCTGAGTGAGAAGTTCTCTCACTCTAGTCAGGTACATTATGAATTCTTTCTTTTTGAACCTGTGGTTATTCTAGGTGGAGTCCTAAATAGTGATCAAGAGACATTCTTCTAAACTATTTTTCCACAAATTAACTTCTTACAGTAGCTTTTTTTAAAAAAAGGATTCTTTTGCAAAACAGTTGAAGTAGAATCTTGTGCAATAATTTAAATGTCTTAGTCCTGAACATGGTTACTCTGTTTACTCACTAAATACATCCACTGATATACACAATATTGTTTATAAATTGTGCGTAAAGGAAAATGTATCCTTGAATTTCCAAAAGACAATTAAATTTAAAAAAAATTTAGAAACAGAGGACAGGTAGCCTGTCTTGATTTCCCAACAAGATGGGGTCATAGAAAGTCTAAAAGAAAAAAAAGTTACAAGTATAGTATTTGTAATCAAATAGATTGAACATAAAACTGTCACCATCAGGATTGCTTTTTATATTGGAACATGACAAATATGTCACTACCTCACTAACAAAGCCACTGTCTTTTTCTAGTCTGCATACATCTAACTTCTGTGCCTCCCTAAATCCTTTTCTGAGTAAGGCAAGAATTATGATATATTAATGGATAAAATTACCTGAAATATTTTATGATTCCGACCAAGAAATGAAATCACATTGAAAGGTGATTTTGCACTATGATTTGAAATTTAAGATATGCAAAACTGTTGACCCAAAAACTCTATGTACAGGTCTCTGTCTCACAGAAATAATAGCATCCATGCATACAGATGCTTATACAAAGGTCTTCACTGCAATGTTATTAGTAATCTAAAAACTGGCATCACCATCAAATATTTTTCAAGTAGAAAAGGACTCCTTGAACTTCCGATGTAAAACAGAGTACTGTATAGACATTAAAAACAGAATGGGATGGCAATGTGAAGACATGGAACTGCCCTACAGTATGTTATATGTCATGTGAAGCAAGCAAGTGTAGATCATCAAATGGACTCAGACCCATTGTAGAGAGAAAATACTACACGGAAGTACAGGAGTATGTGTGATAGTATCTAACTGTAGTTCAGGCTGGCCATGAGCTCACTATGTAGCCCAGGCAAGCCTCGGACTCAGCAATCCTCCTGTCTCTGCCTCCCGAGTCGTGGGATTACAGGCGTGAGCCACCACGCCTGGCACTGTGGTATATGGTATTGATGGCTGGTGGGTGTGAGTCACCATGCCCAGCATTGTATGTGGTTACCGGGGATCGAACTCAGGACCTTTGCACTTGAGAGGTAGGCACCAGAACCACCGAGCTAAATCTCCAGCCCTCTAACTGCATTTTTAGGGGCAGTGGACAACTAGTAGATCTAATTGCCTTCTTCTCATTTTCTTATACTTCAATCTCACATTTATAGTTTTTGTTTGGTTGGTTGGCTTTTTACCTATTAAATAAAATTGTTTCTGTGGGCAGTGGCTCCGCTGTCTGCCTTGCAAACTTAAGGGCCCAAGTTTGATCCCCAGTAACCACATACTGACACAGGAGAGTTAAGGGCCTAATTCCCCACCTGAAACGTGAGTTCATGTTCTCTAAAAATCAAAGAATGAATTTTAGAAACGACGGAGGTTTGAATAGGAAAATTTTATTGAGAGAGAAAGCTTCTGCCTTAAGAGATACAGAAGGGGGAACCCGGAAAGTGGGTAACACCTACCTCACTTTTTACAGGGCTTTTATGGAGCCAAGCCATGAGGTGAGGCAGGTCTGTAATGGGGGCTACCAATAAGATTTTTAAAAAGTGGACGGGTTTGGTGTGTGAATGTAATGAGGGAAGGAATAAATATGATTCTGAAGGAAAATAAAAGAGCATGTATATAGGGGGTGGGGAGGTGTGGGTGGGGAGGGATATGGGTAAAAATGAGAATTAACTTGTGCCGTATATTGGTACAAATTCCCCAATGTTATGTGTGATTGTGAGATGTATATAAATTGTACCAACAAAGAATTTAAAAAAAAAGTGGACGGGTTACAATTGACCAATAAATGCAGTGGAGGCTTAACAATCAGACACGAATTTTTGACTCTGACTCTTTTCTGGGGTGGTGGGTTAAAGTCTCAGCCCTCCAGCCCAGGGGATTGGCGCCCTCTTTAGAATATCTGATGACTGCCTATTTGGAATCTCAATGACATATTTATCTTACATGGGTGGGGTAGCTTTTTCCTCTGACGGTACTAACCTCCAAGTTGGTGTTTTTGTTCCCTTCCAAGGGCCAGTCCTATCTATCTGCCTACATATGTCTAGCTGGCTTTTCTACCTATAATAATAATACCACAGTGCCAGGTGTGGTGGCTCATGCCTGTAACCCCAGCATTCCAGAGGCAGAGGCAGGAGGATTGCTGTGAGTTCGAGGCTTGCCTGGGCTACATAGTGAATTTAGGGGCAGCCTGAACTACAAAGTGTGACCCTGTCTCAAAAACAAAACAAAAAAACACCTGACTCTGTATATGTAAAATCAAAGGCCGATTTCCAAGTTAATTTTACCAAAATTTACGACAGATTTGTTACAGTACAATGTTACCATGATTGGGTAGATTATTTTATTCAATACCACATTTACTGTGTAGTATAAGAGGCAGTGATATATGTCGTTTAACCATCATCATTCATTTAAAATGCAATTAAATAATGACCTCTTGCTTATCTCTGTGCTTTGGGTCCTAAAGCATCTCATGTTATTTAGAACTAATTGTATCATTCATTTCCTTTGTTAAGCTGTGTCACCAGAGAATATTCATACGTATTTTAAACCATCTGTATCGGGCAGCAAAGCCCCATCACTTTATCAACCTTTTCCCTTCCTGCTATTTGCTCACTGACCTTTTACAAATTTAATTATTCATACCCAACTTAGCTTCCTCTCTTTTTCTTTTCTCTTGCTAATGTATCGAAAGTAGAATTAAGACTGTGAACTGGGCAATGGAATGTGCTCCGGGAAATCTCTTGCCTCCTCAAGCCAAGTGACAAATGAAAAGGAAAATGCCAAAGGATTTTGCAATTTGAAACACAAAGTGTTAAAATAAGGATCTATGGCTGAGGTTATAGTGTAACATATTTATTTCTCCCCTAGGAGGAACAGTTTTACACAATACCCAGGGCAGATTTTCTGGTCAGATATTCAGCAGAGCACCCAAACATAAGGCAGCCCCACTCCAAAAATGAGTTAAATAATGTAATGCTGGATTGACCCTCACTTTTTTTTTTTTTTTTTTTGAGACAGGGTCTCGCTTTGTAGTTCAGGCTGGCCCTGAGCTCACTATGGAGCCCAGGCAAGCCTCGAACTCAGCAATCCTCCTGTCTCTGCCTCCCGAGTGCTGGGATGACAGGCGTGAGCCACCACGCCTGGCGACCCTCACATTTTATAATAAGATAACTCAGGTTGGCTCATATCTCCTGCTTGCTTATCAGGCAGATAACCATGACACCTGTTTAACTGCTTCGGGAACTAAGCTGTAAAATAAATAGAAATAAATTACTAAAAAGAATAGAATAAGGAAAGTCCTAGAAATACACTGGGAATCAATTTAGACAGCATTTGACAACAGTGACAACTCCAGTATTTTAACAGAAGCAAAGCTCTATTTTTAAAAGGCATCTTTAAAAATTCTACTGAATACCGTTTAAGAACATTAAGGAAAAACAGTCAGTAAGGGATTATTTATCTTACATGTGATTTGTTTCTGCTGTGGGAAACCTAAATTCCCTAACTTTTCCAAAGTATAGAATGATCAAACGTCCAGTAACTACTATTTTCCTTTTCTTTCTAACATAAATGCAGAAGATGAAGTTAGAGTCACAAAAGAATTATTTATTATCTTAGACTTCAAAAGAATTATTTTAAAAATATTCTTGACACACCAAGTAGGAAGGATCTAGCTAACATCCTTTTTAAGAATTAAATTAACAGCAATTACAAAATGAGTTATAATTTTGATCATGGGAAGTACGAAATGAAATTTATATATGATTTCTTCTGATTATATATTGTTTTATTGTAACATTATCTAAAACAGGAGACATTAACCTATATGATTTTCTTTGGTTTCTCCATGAAAATATTCATATTTTATGCCACTAACATAAAAAAAAGGACTTAGTTTCCTTTCAGAATCATATTTATTCCTTCCCCTCAGAGCATGTATATAGGGGGTGGGGAGGTGGGGTGGGTAGGGATGTGGGTAAAAATGAGAATTAACTTGTGTCATATATTGGTACAAATTCCCCAGTGTTATGTGTGATTGTGAGATGTATATAAATTGTATCAATAAAGAATTCAATTTTAAAAAAGGACTTAGAAAGATAAATCTAGGCATATTTAAATTTCTTTTCCTGAGTTATAGATTTATTTTTTCTAATTGAGTTTATTGGTACTTTTTATAAATACCTCATCTTGAGAATGTGTACCTGTCCATGATGTAGAACCTATATGAATCAGGTAACGTGGCATCACAGGTAGTCAGAGTGGCACTAACACAAAACTTAGTGGAGAATAAAAGATTTCTTCTTCCACTCCTTGTTAGAGTCCTGGCTGAGGTGCCTATAAACCAGGAGAGACTACTACGATGAAGCTTGCAAAATCTATTTAATGTAAGTTTCACATAACGTAATAGCCCTCGGCAAAAGCATGGGAGATGGTGTGTTTATGGCAAGTCTTGCAGAAGTATGTTTGGAGGCTCTATCAGAAGTAGGCTGAGGAGAATTTAGCAAGACGTGCCTTTCTCGGAGCCTACTGTCTGTCCCTCTCTGTCCCTTCCGCGGGGCGGGGGGGACGTTCCTTCCCTCGGGCACAGGGGGCGGAGAGCTGCTGTTAGGAGTCTCTCTGAACCAGGAGAAGATCTGAGGTACTTTCTTGGTTCCTCTGTTTCCTCAGATATCAAGGTGCCATATTTCGGGGGTTTCTGCCCTGAACTGGATCAAGTTTAAAAGAGAATTTTAAAAATAAGATAAAAAAAAAAGTGCTTGATTTATTAAACTAGAAAATCCCCAGTTACAGATCAATTGGTGGTTTCTGATTGGTTAATCTTAAGTTTTATTTCCCCACATATGTTGAATTTGATTTCTGCTTACATATGGTGAAAAACACTATCCACATCCCCTTTATTTGGATTCCAATTAACTTTTTTCACAGAACTGTTTCAATTCCATTTGGATGCCCTAACTTTTTCCCTTTTATTATTTCCCTGCATTTTCCCTTCTATTCTATGCAATTTTTCTTGTTTTTCTGTATTTTCACTGATAGGAAAATACAGTCACTGACAGAGGACTAGTGTTTAGAGAACAGATAAAATATTAAGAGTATCAGTGAATATATACACATAACTTCCTCTTAGAAATATTTGGTTTGAGTTTTTGGCATTAGAGATTTTCATTCTTGTATCAGTAATAACAGCTTCACATGCATGGGAATGATTTGAAATGTGAATTATGTATCAGTAAATTTATTGTCTGAATAACAAGAATTCTAACTGCATGAAAAATTGAAATATGAGTTGTTTTCATGGGACAAACTATACACAGTGAAAAACATGCTCTTAAAGGTCTTAGGTGTTATATTTGTTTTAATCTACATGGACTTATGCACGTGCATATATGCAAGCTTAACACTTACGTGTGCACAAGTTAAAATTTATATTTGACTGATATGTTTTGGTTTTTATTTTTCTTTTAATAGAAGACAAGCAGTTTATTTCATGGCTTGGATTTATTGTTTTCTCTAGACTATATCTCTTCTCTTGCAGATTTATAAGGTTTGAAAAAGACTATCTACTTTCCAGGAAATCCTGTGTAAAATGTGAATACTATGATGATTAATACAATAAATTGATATTTCCTGGGAAGACAGCAGAGTTAGGATGAAATGCTTTCTAATAAATAAAGGAAAGCACTTTTCATTTAAGCGATTTGGGGTCAAGAAAAAATGCATAAGTAGCATCTGTTTTAAATAAAAATTCTATCACCAGCGCTATCCCAGCTTTATTCATACATTTTTTAATCACCAGTTGGAAATTTCATATTTTGTTTTATTTCATTTTATTATAGTATTGCCAGAGTATATTCAGGAATTTCTTTGTAATCTTTCCCACGAAGCATAATTTCCAATTTCATTATCAAAATTGAATAGGCCAAAATAGTTACAGATGTAAAGAATTAGTTAGTATAGAGTACTTTTAATTAATAAGATTATTCTCATCTTGATTATAACTAATGGAGTGTTTCCGTAAAAAGATAATACCAAAAAAACTGATTAAGGTAGATGAAAATGGAAAGACATGATGATTAATACCTAAATAGAAAGAGGTGACCCCTTTGTCTCTGTCTATGCATCTCTATTTATAACTCTATCATCCTAACTTTAAAATAAAACACTTTCTGAGATCTGCTTATGTCAAGAAACATTATACACTTAAATATTTAATGGCTAGGTTTTATTTTATGTGAGCGTCTACGTTGGAACTGTTTTGCATTCGATAGTCCTCTCCCAGTGACATTTACATACAGTAGCGCTCCAAAACTCGTGGTGGCTACACTCCTAAAGCATCTGAGAATTATAAAAAACAGTGAATTTTAGACATGGTTAGGAAAATACCTATAAATGTCTATTTTTGTAATTTGAATCCTAAGTATGCTGTTTCCAACAGATATGTACTTTCATAAAATAGTGTATTAATAAAGCTTTAGAAAGTGCCGGATGCTTTGGCAGTGTCTTATTGACCCTAGGGCTTAAAGAAGAACAAAATGGAGAGCACTGGAGATTTCCACACCAGGTGCATCTGCGGGAGATGAGCTACAAGGCAGCAGCCAATCAGGAGCAAAGGAACCAAATAACATTCTTGGATTGGCTACTGGCAGACACCTCGCCCACGCCATGTGGAGAGTATTTACGGTTTCTGCAAAATTTCGAGGTTTCTGCCAACTACTATGAGTTAAGTTTCTAAAAAAAAAAAAAAAAATGAGCGAGTCCACAAACTGAACAACGACTTGTGGGAGTATATTGTGTGTGTTGTCCTCTTTTTTTTAATAAATTGAATTCTTTATTGGTACAATTTATATACATATCAAAATCATGTATAACATTAGGGAATTTGTACCAGTATATGACACAAGTTAATTCTCATTTTTACCCATATCCCTACCCACCCCTCCTCACCCCCTTTATACATGCTCTATCATTTTCTTCCTGTATCATATTTATTCCTTCCCCTCGTCACATTCCCACACCAAGTCTCCTATAGAAATTTTGCACTCTATAAAAGCTGTCATACTTTCTAAAGCTCATTTGCATCTACAGGTGTTCATGTCAAAGAGAAGATCCAGTAATTGTCTATCTGTGATCTATTGATTTCACTTATCAGTATATCTTCCAGGTGTCTCCATTTGCACCTAAATGGATCGATCTTGTCATTCTTTATGGCAGAGTAATACTCCATTTTATAAAAAAAAAACCACATCTTCTTTATCCACTCACCAGTTGATGGGCGTTTGGGTTGTTTCCAAGATTGAGCTATCATGAACTGAGCTGCTATGAACAATGGTGTACATCTGTCTTTCCAATGTGAGTTTTTAAATTCTTTTGGGTATATTCCCAGCAGGGGGATAGCCGGATCAAATGGAACCCCTAGTCCTAGTTTTCTGAGAAATCTCTTTTGAGTCCTTACTCTTCAACCACCTCCTCTTCTGTTTTGCTGGAAGGGGTAAAGTCTCCCTTCCTGATATCAAGCTTGATGAGAAGAGATTTAAAGTGATCCTCATTAAGTGATTTGTCAGGTAGGCCTGCTTTGGGAAGCCTGAGTACTGCCACTGACAGACTGGAGAAAACTACAACCAGTTGGAACGTGTTCTCTCTGCCAAGTTCCTCAAACTGAAAACTACGGTTACAGCCAAACACCTCTCTCTAGGTCTGGATGGACCAGCAAACTGCCCTTTTATGAATTCTAACTTGACTGTCTAAATCTTGGGCTAGATGCATTTCAAGTTTGTGACTATTCCCTAGAATTAACAAAAATGAAAGTGGAGTTATTACCAAAAAAGTAAGAAAGAAATTGTTACAGTTATTTTAATGCAGTAATATATCCTGAGCTTCATTACATAAAAATATTCCTCTTACTGGATGAGTTTGCCATGGTAATTAAGCCCCTCTTATAAACATAAATGATGTTTCCAGTTTCCAGTGTTATGAATAATCCTCTTATGAGCATTTTTTGTCCATAAGCTTTTAGTGGTTCTTAAATGCTTGCTTAGAATACATTTCTGAAAGTCATTCATTCTTTTTAATAATTACTAGGACAGTATGCACTTCTGGTTCATAATGTGGCCAATATATGAAAGCTAACTCTGTAAAGTATTCTGCACATTAAAAATAACATTTCTGTATCTCTTTTTGGCAAAATAGCTCCAAAAAGGCCTGAAACAGGAAGTTTCTCAGAAAAGATCGGTCCTTCAAAAAACCACAATGTACTCCACAGATATTCACAATTGATGTTTCATTTTCCATCTTTTAAGCGTCATTTTTGAATGAGCCATTCAAACTTGAAAAATAATTCTAATTTAGGAAAATTGATACTTTATACTCTCATCTCTTTCTTCCCACAGAAGATAAAGTTTCAGAATCAGTGTTCCCTTTAAAAAGATCCCAAGTGTTTTTTGGAAAACAGGTCTGCTTGCTTGGCAGTTGAAAACTACAATAAGACCTTAGGGACTTGGGAATTATAATGCCGAAAATGTTAACATATTTTTAAAAATTGTCTTACATTTGTAAATATACATATGGATTAAAACACTAAATCCAAATGTTTTTCTTTGCCAAATTAAACTATATCTGGTCATTTGGATTTTGGTTGTTTGATAATATGCTACATACACACGGAAGCAGCAGGCCTGCAGATGTAGATACAAGTCATTCTCTTAAAGGATTTCATGGCATTAGTTGCATAATTAACCATTTCTGTTTTTAATATAGTAAAAACGACTTATTTTTAAAATCACTGAACATTTAGCTTCTTGGCATGTATGGTATACTTTATACTCCATAACAACTCTAGAAATAAGAAGCAATATTTGCAAGATTACTTCAAATACAATGATGGGTTTCCATTATTTTGGTCACTGGGATGCAAGGCCACCGAGCAAGCACACTGAGCACACAAACAGATCATGTTGGTCTGTTCTCCAGCCTAAAGAAGATCTACAAATAGAATAGAACTAGGTCAATTCATTATTTCACTGAAAGACTTAGAAATGACAATTTCAAGGCTTTTGCATAAAATAAAATTATTTGAAAAAGAACCCATCATCAGTTTTTATACTTATAAACTGAACCAGAACAATAATAATAAATGACTTCCTGGGTTTGGTTTTATGTGAGAGTTTGGTGAGCTGTTACTCAAACCCCAAGAAGTTTTTTAGGTTTGACTTACCATGCTTACTTGACAAAACGAGGATACTGTTCTTAAAACATTGTTAAAAGCATCGGATCGGTCTCTTGGTGAGAACTGATATTTGATAATGTATGTCCTGAGCAGCACTGCCAAGACTGGTCTTGTCCTGTGAAGAAGGTCATCCGGGTACAATTGACTGAACATCTATCTGCTCACTGCACTTCCCATATGAGTTTTTTTCTTTTTTACTGATTTTATTAGTACATTTTATACATACATTGTAATCATATTCAACTTTGAGAATTTGTACCAGTACATAATGCATCTTAATTCTCATTTTTTCTCATCCCCTTTCCTCCCCACAACTCCCACTCCCTATATACACAAACTTTGTTTCTGTTTTTTTCTTTATGCTTGTGTCTCTCTTATAGACATAGCACGAGCTAAGAATAATTTTCATTATTATAATATTTTGGATGCTGTAACATCATAAGTGGGGTCATACAACTTCTAGGTTCCTAAATTTCTTGTCTGTGTTCTATTTCTTATTCACTCCAAACCCACAAATATCATCCTACCCTTTGTAATATTATATTTTACCCTTTTAAAACATTAACCATTTTTAAAAAATCACAGTTGTATCTCCTTTTTCTTCCTCCAAGTTTCTGCATTTCTATTTAAGGAAATAGAAAACACTATAGAATTTAATACAGTGTTGCAAAGCATATTCTTTTTTTTTTTTTTTAAGACAGGGTTTCACTTTGCGGTTCAGGCTGGCCCTGAGCTCACTATGTAGCCCAGGCAAGCCACGAACTCAGCAATCCTCCTGCCTTTGCCTCCGGAGTGCTGGGATTATAGGCATGAGCCACCACGCCCAGCACTGCAAAGCATATTCTTAAAGATTACACTTGACATAATGTTTAGAGTTGAAAGAAATTTTACAGTTCTTCTAAGCCTTAGTTTGTCTTTTGTTATAATATAGTTAAAATAAAAAGCAGAGTGTTGTGAGGATTAATTTAATGGTGTGTAATTTCTTACTGAAACTATTAACTATCAGACATAACTCAGTAGAAGTTAATTTCTAGTCATGCCACAGTCTATTATGTGAGTATGGAAAGTGTGAATTTTAATCCATGACCATACACAGGAAACCAGATCTTTTGCATCATATGGCTGACCATTTTGAGTGCTTCTTTGTCCAACCCTGGATGCACTCCTTTGTAATTCACAAGCAACGGAAGATAGAGCACGGAATGCCGACTGATCCAGAAACCCTGCAGCCAAGAACATCCTTTAAAAACCCATCTCACTGGCTATATCTCCATCACTTAACCCAGCACTTTAAAGGCAGGAGAGCTGGGGCACACACTCCAGTTATATGCCCAAGAGAAAGAATAAAGTTGTAGGTGGATATTTCAGCAAGCCCCTGGTGTCATTATCATTTGGATAGAAAATGAACATATTCTTGCTCACTGGCAAAACCTCTACGCATTCCTTTGATTATTACTGGGTTTGTTGAAGTTCAGTATAGTCAAGACCAAAAATCAAAGGTTCTTGCAGTGCTTGGAAACAATTTCATACAAAGAAATTATTATGAATGTTCATAATGTGGAGTTCATTTCATCTTTGCCCACATAGCTTTAAAAAATAGTAACTTCTAAAATTCAAAAAAACTTTATGAATGTAGTAAAAGACAGAGTACCTAAGCCATGTTTGGCCTGAAATGACATCTAAGTGGATAAAAAGAAATAGAAAAATAACAAATGAAGTTGATATCAAATACATGTCATTCATTTTCTTTTATTGTTCTTATTTAAAAATGGCAGTGGGATAGGCTTATAAATTCTTAAAAGGCATGTTTTTGAAAGGAACAAATTGAATTTAATAACTGAATGTTCTCTTAAATTTTTATTGCTTCTGTGTAAACCTGAAAGTAGAAGTCATGTATTTGGGAAAGCAGACATCAGAAATAAGAAATGCTTTTGGTCAGCATATTTAATATAGAAAAGTAGGCTTATTAGTACAATGTTATCTTTCCCTTGGAACATTGTATTACTAGTGGGAACTATGTCTCTCTGAGCTGATGTGGAAAAAAAATAAACTGCTTAAGAAGTAGAAAATTTTTAAAAGCAAGCAAAAAAAGTTATCATAATTCAAGTCTACACTGATAGAACTCCTAAAGCCAATGCATTATTGAACCATTAATATAAACATGCATCCCCTCATTCATTCAGTCTTACAGTGGTGATTTATTGCATGACTGTTGTATGATGTACTCAATGTAAGATCATATATTTATACAGGAAATTATCTTTCATACTAGATTCAGTTTTCCAACATTTTTATTTTGATTGAAACATGCAGAAATACAAAATTGAATACAAGTGCAAATCACAGATATGTATTTAATTAACATTAAACTAGCCAGGCATGGTGGCTCACACCTGTCGTCCCAGCACTCAGGAGACAGAGGCAGGAGGATTGCTGAGTTTGAGGCTTGCCTGGGCTCCATAGTGAGCTCAGGGCCAGCCTGAACTACAAAGCGAGACCCTGTCTCAAAATAAATAGGTAAATAAAATAAATAAAATAAAATAAAATAAAATAAAATAAAATAAAATAAAATAAATTAAAAAATAAAATAAAATAAAACACATCTTCTTTATCCAACCTAGAGTTGATGGGCATTTGGGCATTTGGGTTGTTTCCAAGATTTAGCTATCACAAGCTGAGCTGCTGTAAACATGGGTGCACATGTCACTGTGATAGGAATCTTTTAATTCTTTTGTGTATATCCCCAGCATGAGAATGGCAGGGTCAAATTTTAACTTTAATCAATAATTGTTACATTATATCATAAAGTGATTATATCATTTCTGTTGGCTTATATTTGCATTTTTCATTCTTTTCCTTTAATAACAAGCTCAAATGTTTCCCTTATTCAGTGAATAAAATTTATTCTTAATTTTTTATTTTTGTAATGGTGAGTTTGTCCAGTTTTCCATGATTTTTGCCCAAATGCATTTTCTTCTGTGCCTTCATTTAATACTTTTGTCCATTTTTGTAATTGACTTCTGATATTGCTTGAACCCTATTGATAAAAATTTTCAGTGATTGGACTTACTTTCAAAATCAATAATGCTGTCATAAAAAGCTTTGCTGTTGATAATGATAGCCAACAAACATAGATGTTTTGAACTGTATAAATAGTATTTTACTTGCTATGCAACATTGATTTTCTCCATAGAAACTAAATTGGTATAAGCATAATGCTATTTATCTCACTGAATTCAACTAAATATAAATTATTTTAACTTTAGCAGGGTTTCAAATTTGATTAGGCAACTAATAAAATGGGCATCATACATTTAGCATTCCCTGAAAATATTTAATTCTTGGAAAATGTTAAATATTTAATATTTTTAATCTTGTTTGACCTAATTTTGATAAAGCCTAAATTAGTGATACTGAATTTAGCAGCTGAAAGATACTACCTTTGCCTTTTCACAGTCAAAAGTATAACTGTTGAATTTCACTATCAAAAAACTATGAAACTGGAATGCACGGCAATGTATTTAAGTTAAAATTATATTAAACATTTTTGAAAAAGTGATTTTTCTAAAAGCAGAAACTTAAAAAAATGAAAAGTAAACTAGATTTCATTTGAATCCAACAAGACAATTTTTTTTTTCTTTTGAGACAGGGTCTCGCTTTGTAGTTCAGGCTGGGGGACAATTTTTTTTAACATGCCAGTGATTCTTACAGTATTTCTCGATTGGTAGTGTTAAGTCCAACATCATGTGAGCTAGTCCATGTCTCCCAGGGCCACCGAAGCATGTTCCTATACTAGTATGTGTCCCATCTTATAGTGTTGTTACTCATTAACACATACCTTTGGTCATACATATAGGAGTCAGCCAATATTTACTTACAGGAATAGAGTAAATATTTTAGGCCGGTGAGTCAGAAATTCTTTCTGGAAAATATGCATCTCTCATTTATGATACATAAGCACTCATAAAGAAGATATAAGTGAATGGAAGGGGCTATATTCCAATAAAAGGTTAGTTACATAAATAAGTGGTCAGCCAGATTGGCCCAGGGGGTCATAGTTTGCCATATTAACAAGTATGTTTATTATTCGATGTGTCATATTAACAGGTATATTTTAATTTTTCTGAATAGTACCTAAATACATTTTGGCAGTACAGTTTTGAGATTTGCATTTATTGGTACATAAGTCTCTAATATTTTTATTTAACACATACACAATTGCTTATCTAGTCTTTTAATGATGCACACTGAATTTGTTTCCCAAATTTCACTATCATCAGCAATGCTTCTTTCTCTGTGTGTGTTTACAAAGAGTGTTCTGTGGTACTTCCTAAAATATACAGTACTTCCTGGAGTTTTAGTATACATGTTAGCATCACAAGAGACTTGTTGTAGACAAAAATAATAGAGGAAATCAGCAACGTGTTTTAGATGAACCTGGACAGAATCAAAAGGTTGAAGACAGAATCAAAAGGTTGAGATACCTTCTGTATCTCTTGTATTCTAATATTAGATAAAAGACATGATGAATTTAAACTCTGAATTCTGTTTATTTATTTGGTATGTTGCTAGGAGACAAGGACTTTGATTTTAATGATGACAATTTAAATCCTTTCTGGTTATAACACAGGGATTTTCTACAGAAGGCATTTGATACATTCCTCATTAATTTCACAGGATTTTGGTGAGGTGCCATTTTGCTTTTCTTAAATATTATTTTATTTCTCTTTTTGGATTCAAACCAGCTACTTGCAGAGGATGGCATTCATTTCATTCAAATTTAGGTATTTCTAAACTTAAATAGCAAGTATCTTCTTGTGCCCTAAGGTGCTTTCTGTCACCAACCAGATTTTGTTTCCAAGATGTTATCATTCAAAATACTTCTATACTGTAGATAAACTACTACAACACTGACTGTGGAAGCTATTACTATCTTAATTGTTAGTGGACATGGTTTTGAAAGATTTCAAGAGCACAAAAGAAGTCAAAGCAATAAAAAGTACTTTTGCACTCAAACTAATTATCTTCCCTGGAGGCAGCCACTGTTAAAAGATACTTCAGCCCTCTTTCAGTTATATCCAATGGATTGTCTTACTTAGTGACTGGAATAGATTTGATTCCTATAGAAGTAAAAGTATGAATTACATTTTCATATATCTCTTGCTGTCCTTCTGCCATGCTGCAGTCCATTATTCAAATAACAAAGTGGAGGTATGCATATATTTGGATAAAAAGTTTGATTTGTGATCATTGATACATATTTTAGAGTAAATTTTCAGTGGTATACAAGCATCTAGGCACAATCTAAGTTTTCTTTTATGATGTAAAAGTTTCATTAGCTTATGAAAAATTTCTTGACTTTGTACAACCTTTTCATTTTCCATTGTACTAGAAGTTTTTTCCAGTCTAAAATATCTTTTTATTTTTAATTTTCATTTTTTTTTTTTTTGAGACAGGGTCTCGCTTTGTAGTTCAGGCAGGCTCTGAGCTCACTATGTAGCCCAGGCAAGCCTGGAACTCAGCAATCCTCCTGCCTCTGCCTCCTGAGTGCTGGGATTACAGGCGTGAACCACCATGCCTGGCACTGTGGTATGTGGTATTGATTGCTGGTGGGCGTGAGTCTCCACGCCCAGCATTGTATGTGGTTACCGGGGATCGAACTCAGGACCTTGTGCTTGTGAGGCAGGCGCCAGAACCACTGAGCTAACCGTCCGGCCCAATTTTCACTTATTTTTGTGAGTTTATTGGTACATTTTAGGTACAACTTATGATCACATTCATCACTGAGAGTTTGTAACCGTAAATGATATGTTTTGATTCTTATTTTTTCCTATACCCCTGCCCTCCCTTTATACATTTAGCTTTGTTTTCATTTTTCCTTCTTACCTTCAGTTGTTTTCTTTCTCTTCTTTCTTTTCACCAGTCCCACTTCTGTGGTTCATAATCATGAACTCTGTCTTGAAAAAGCTTCTGAACCTTCTGATTGTTTTGATCTATATTTCACATTTGCTTCTTCACCTAAAAGTGGTTCAAAAAGCTTTTGAAAAGCTGTCCAGGTTTTTCACATGACCTCAACACAAGGCAGGATATCCCTCAGTCCTCACTGAGACATCCAAAGCAAAGATAACAAACATAGACTTAGAAAAGAAGACATATACTTGGGCAGCACTTCTGCTTTCAGTCATCTAATGTCTTCATAATCATAGAATAAATAAATTACCTGTGAAGGACTATTTTATTTTTTATTTTATTATAAAGCGAGAATTTTAGAATAGCTTCCTATAGAACAATTGTCTGGGAAGTAAAGCAGAACAATTTGAAGAGAAAATTTGAATGTATGAACCTTTTATCATTTAAATCAGATGGAAGCATGGTTTATAGCTCAGTCTCATTTCAAGGTTTTAGTATTAGGGAACAGAAAAGATATTTTCAGTTGTCATTAAATTCTTTCATGTATTTTTTTCTGGTTGCTGCTGACCTTGTTACCTCAACGGAAAATAAACCCATTCTATTTGGCATTGCAAAACAGAAACATGAAAACAAATGACCATAAATCAAATATGTTTAGTTCTTTTTCTCAACACTCAGCTAAGTCCCTTGACTCCTTTGGAGCACTATTCCACCAATACCATGTTTGTTCATTGAGCTACTATTTCCAACTCAAGCATATAAATTTTATTTTACAAAGCACAGGAGAGTAATAATCTTTAAAACCATAGGCCTAATGCTTTTTTTGTATGTTTTCTTGTCATCCTTGCTTTTATTCATTTATTTTTACCCACATGTGTTCAGACACACTTTACTGTCAGGTCATTTAGTGCCATTTGTTACTTCCTGCAAGAATTAAAGAATTTTATTCATCTTTTCCTGCAGACCCAGTGACTGCCTAATTTTAAATGGACTATTTCTGCTGGTTTCCAAGTTTAATCCCTGTTGCCGTGATTAAGTAGTCCAAAACATTCTTCAATGACGTCTGAGGCTTTGGAATTTAAAAGTAAATTGCTTCTGGGAAAAACAAATCAAACTTGCATTGCAGACCTACAAAAAGTGCATTAAAACATATTACGCTGCACTTTCTTGGTGGAATAAATTGAGAGTCATAGTAATGTTTCTTCTAGCAATGTCAGATTCTGAGACAGTTCGATTAATTTTGGCTTTAGATTGAGTTTCTCTCCAATGCTCCACTCTCTATTTGATGTGCCTACATTTTTCAATGTATCCAGTGACAATTTATGGCATAAATTATGTGCTTAGAGGCCAAAAAACCCAGAATAGAAAGCTAAAGCAATGTACTAGACGGAGTGTATGGGAAAGATACGGACTTGATTTGATTTCCTATTACTGATATGTTGTGTGACATTGAGCAAACTGTGTGACTTTAGTAAAGCATCATTAATATCACTATTAATGTCTACTTATGATAATATTTTAGATGATATATTTGAGAATTCTTTTCTGGTGAAAGGTGGCAGAGTTGATAGTAAGAAATACTTTAAAATCCCTTTATTTCACTATGCCATTATATACTGTATTTGAAGAAGTTAGGAAGGATAACTTACTGGCTGGAGGAATCTGTAATGTTTCACTGCTTCATTCAGAAATTTAAATGTTTCATTTTTTTCTAACAATGAGGAAAATATTTACATTAATAAATTCACATTATGCTATAGCCATAATTCTTAAAAATATTTTCACTGAAGCACAATAAATATCTGGCATGTGTACATATGCATGTAAATTATGAATATATACTGATAGAACTTTTATAAGAAAACATGCCCATGTTCCAACACTTCCTCCCCATGACCTTCTGTTTTTTCATGGCCATCACCCTTTCCATCCTTATTGATAACTTATATTTTCACTGCTGACATACTAGATGACCTTTCCCTCTTTCATACATGTATGAGGGCAGTCTTCAACTCTCCCCATGCTTGTCTTGCCCCAATATGTATGTGTCCGAATCACTTGTATTTCTTTCTGGAGATGTAGATTGCCCATTTTCATTTCTGCATAGCATCCTGCTGAGCGAATGTCATCTTTAGGTCGAATGCACTTATTGGTAGGACATTGAGATAGTTTCCAACTCTTGTCCATTTCCAACTACTCTGTTATGAACAGACATGCAATTGAACTTGTTAAAGTGAAAGAAATATTCTAATATATGCTGTTAAAAATGGTAGCCACTAGCCATTTATACTTATTGGGCTCTTAAACTGTGGCTAGTATATTTAGGAAGTAAATGTGGACTTTTGCTAATTTTAATTAACTTTAAGCAAGTTGTAACATATTGAACAATATCACCATTCTCAAATTTTTTGTAGTTTAAAAACATACACTTATTTCAGGTGAGAATATTTTATTTATTTCTAGGAGTAGAATTACTTGATCACAAAGCATAAAAATACTAGAGTCAGTTTTAGATTTTGCTAAATTTTCTTCCAGAGACCCTTAGTTGTATGCATTTATATTCTCCCCAGGAATGTATGGGAATTCTAGTTTCTTAATATTTTTGCAAATGCCAAGTATATTCTATTTAAAAATGAAACCTGTTAATAGTTTGACTTGGTAGATGTCTTCATCATCTTCCCATTTCTTGGTTTCTTTCAAGCTTGTTAGGATTGTTTGAATATTTATATCTCTGAGATTCATGTGTTCAAATCCTAATTTCCAAAGTGATTGTATGAGGAAGTGGGCAAACTAGGGAGCTGATTCAGCCATGGTGCCAAAGCACCCATGAATGGGATGATTGCCCCCGGAAACATGCCCCTTGGAGTGTGTTTGCCTTTCTGCCACGTGAGGACTTTTCAAGAAGTCGTTTATGAGAAGTAGGCCCTAAGTTGACACTGAAGCTGCTGCTGAGTTGATCTTGGACCCTCTAGCCTCCCAGAACAGTGAGAAACAATTTCTGTTATGTATAAATTACTTGGTTTATGTACTTTGCTACAGCAATTCCAACAGATTAAGACACTAATCTTTGAATCAGATCATTTTAAAGATTCAGGTGAAATTACCACTTATTCTTATAAGTCATTCCAAAATTTTCATTTGCTTTCCAATAAAATCCAGTCCTCATCAAGGAAACTGGACTACAGGCTATGAATGCTTGTGGCAAAGAATTTTCCCATGCTTATTCATACCCAAGGACTTTCTGTGAGACTGAATTTAAAGATGGCAGACTAATCAATCTGGGGAAGAAAACATGAAGGCTTCACAACATTCAGGGTGTGGCATGGGTACCACTTGCAGCTTTTAGCCAGATTTATACTGGGAATCAGGAATGAACAGCAGCCCTGAATGATTTGAAAGCTTTTTGGTTTTTCCAGAATGCAGCTGCAAAGTTGAGGAAAAAAGAGCATGGTTTCTGAAAATATTAGCGTCAAGAGAAACATCACAACAATAATAAGAATGTATTGAAGTTATTTCAGGAATAAGAAAGAACCGCCCATCACGGCCCCAAAGATATAAAAAATGTAAACCTTTGATTTGAAAAGAGAGCCACCTGGACCTCTTGCTAAAGATGGGCTATATAGAGAATTGGTTCCTTGGGACTCAATGTCAAGGGTTCAGCTACCCAGGAACTCAGAGGATGCCATATCCATGGTCCTAGGTGTCCCAGCTACTGAACCCACTGGTGGCAGATCTTATTATCATTCACATGATGCTGCTTTTCCCAGGCACATAAAATGCAAAATTTGTGGTGTAATGGAGTATTACAACCAAATTTCAGAAGAATGCCTATTATGGTTTTATGTCTAGATGTTCTCCCAAAGCCTCTTATGCTTATAGGTAGAGTTCAGGGAATGAATAGATTATGAGTGAGTATGCTAGATTAGTTCACAGATTAGTTTAGTATAGTTCTGGATAGAGATAACAGGAAGGTCCACTATGATTATGGGTGCATACATCAATAAGCTCCTAACCTGAAGGGAACACAAAGGGCAAACAGGGATCACTGCTTATTGCTTCTTACCTGCCATACCATGGACTGCTTCTCTTCTGCCATGATCCTCTGCCATGCTATCATTTGTACTGAAATCTTCACAACATAAACCTTTCCTCCTTAAACTGTGAGTGTCAAGTATTTTGTCCCAGCAATAAAAAAGCAAGAAAATGCCAGTTCCCAAGTGAGCCCTGTGTGAAGGTGTTACTAAATGTGTAGAGGAGATCTCAGGAAATTTGAGATGGCATGAGTGTAGGAAATCCACTGAGGAAACCATAACATAAGCAGTAACTGCAGACAGTAGAAAGGAGAAGGCATAAGGGCTACGGCCCGCAAGCAGGGCTGTTCAATCACTTTGGAGCTCACATCTCAGCTTTAACTTGTCACAGCTGCTGGACATGGAGCCACAGGATTTAATTCTTACCCTGAGGTTTTTCTGTCTTGCTTTGGTCTGATTAGATTTCCCCTTTATTCCTCCCTTTTGAAATGCGAAAGTTTACTGTATACCACTGTGTTGGAAGTTTTAACTATCTTTTTGATTTGTATAGGTGCCTATAACTAAGGGTTTTGTTTTGTTTTGTTTTGTTTTTCTTTTTAAGATTCAGAGAAGACTTTAAATTTGACTGTTGAGATTTTGGCAACTCTTAAAAAGGGACAAAATGCATTTTACATAATGAGAAGCGTATAAGTGTTTTGGAGCACCAGTGTAGAATGTTATAGTTTAGGTCTAAAATGTGCTGATAAGTCTCATGTTCAGCGATGCAGCCCTTTGCAGTGATTGGATTATACTTAGTGGATTTAATTACGCGTGCATTTAAAACTAAATGGGCTGTCAGGGGTGGCCCTGGTTGGAAGAGGAGTGACCTGGAAGGGTGTGTCTTTTTCTCTGGCTCCTACTTTCCTGCTTGATTTCTAGATGCCATGACATGATCAGTTTTCCTTTACCAGGCCTTTCCATTAGGCTGTTTCTGTCTTTGAATTAGCCAAGAAAGGCGTAAACTTCCTGAACTTGTGAACCAAAATAAATCTCTTCTCTTTTTGAGTTTTGTGTGTTGGGTATTTCATCCCAGGGATGGAAAAGCTAATACACATATTAAATGGAATTTATGATTATAGATGGAACTAAGATTATTAACCAGTTGAGCATAAAATAAGAAATTTACCCTGGATTATCTGGGTATTCCCAATGTCATTATGAGTATTCTTAAAATTGGAAAAAAAAAGATGAGAAGTCAATCAGAATGATGTGTTCTGAATAAATCTTGGTTTACTTTTGCTGGCTTTGAACCATGAGCTGTGGGATGAGAATTTCTTCTAGAAGCTGACACAAGGCAAGCGATTCAGGTCTCTCCAAGAGCATCTAGAGAAGAAAGCAGTACTGGGGATACACATATATTTTAGCCCATGGCTGCCATATTAGATATCTAACCTCTAAGACTCTGAGACATTCAGTTCGCACTGTAAGTTGCCTAGTTTGTCTCATCAATAAGAAACTTATGCAGTGCCTATTGTGTGTGTGTGTGTGTGTGTGAAAAATGATACAATTCATGTGTCCAATGAGATTCTACCAGATGGCAGTAGTAGAATAGTCAAAGCAGAAGGAAGATATTTCATTCTACTCTTAAACATATGCTGGATTTAGTGTTCTAGGGACAAAGAAGAACATTCTGAGACAAAGATAATATTATGTATAAAAATTGGACAAGAGGAAGCATTTTATGGTAAACAATAGCTTCAAGGAACACATGGCTTGTGATAGCTAAAGGTGCAAGCAGCTTTTCGTGTACTATTATTGTTATTTATTATATTCCAGTTGACTAACAACTTACAAAGTATGTTTATTTCATATTTTCTCTCTCTCCATAGATATCAGAGGTGGGGGTAAGACTTTGTAGTTTAGACTGTGTAGTTATTGCCTGAACTTGCAATAATCCTCCTGCCTCAGCCTCCCAGGTGTTAGGATTACAGGCATGTGGCCTCTATGCCTGGAATATTCTAAAATAATCTAGATATATACAAGAATAGCTAATTCAGCTGAAAGTAAAGATGATAAAGAGAAAAATGAATTATCCTTCCATTTCCTTTACACCAGCTTGTTAAATAGGCCTTTTCCAGACTTCTTAATGTCTTTTAATTTTACAGTAGATCTGGAGTTCTATAAATATCTTTCATCCTTTCCAACATGACCAAATTTTTTTAATTCTCTGAAGCCAATTTAAGATCCCAGGAAAACAGGACTTAATGAGTCAGAGTAAGCTTAGTACAAATGCTTTATTATGCAGATGAAGGGTTAGAGTTTAGAGGAATGAAATTATTTCCCAGGTTGCTCACTTACCATAACACTGTGTTAAAAGCTGGGGTACATACACACTGGGCACAGCACTGTCATCAACATCCTTCCATTGCTGTTCACCCTGAAAGGTCACCCTTTCCAGAGCAAGCTAGGTAACTATTGGTTCAGATAACAGGTGTAAGTAATTTTTTCTCTAACTTTATTTTCCCCTTTAAGACTTGTTTATGACCCCGATGATGAATTATGACACATGCTAATGGCATTCACAGTGGTGCCCATTGGTGTTCCCACTCTGGTCCTAACAACCAGACTAGGGGTCTTCTTGCCCAGGCTTACTGGATGTTCTCAACTCATATTGGTTTCTTTCTACTAACAATTGCCATTAGAATAGAGAACTGTTTTGCCTAAAAGATCATCAAGACTGTTCTTCTTCACTGAAGTGCAATCCACAGCTAATGACTTACTGACCAAAGGCACCATTCCTCTGTATTAGGTCCTTATGGCGTTATGCTGAGACAAAACTCTAAACTGAATGACATCCTATACTACTTCCTGTATTTTCTTACAGGTTCCACTTGATAGTATTCAGTTTCTTAGCACCAATGAAGTTCACCTAGGTCAAAGTTGAATTTCTGTAATTTTCCTATATGATCTACAAATAAAACTTTTTGGAAGGACCTACTTTCTTTCTATAGGAAGACATGTGTCACTGCTGTACTTTTTAAGGTCAGAGTTTATTACACATAACACATTCCAAAAAAGACAATGCTTTTGAGAGTAGCTAAAATCAAAGGTGTCCTAGCAGAACCACTATGAGAACTACATTAGTGTATGGATATCTCAAGGCTTTAAAAAAAAAAATGAAGATTGAGAGAGAAACTGGACGACTGGTCTCCTAAATCCTGGCCCAGTCTCTATCCTCCGCTTAGTCAATTCCTCTCTAGATCTTGTGAATAGGATTTAGTGTGATTCTTTGCAAAAATAAGATTACTACTGACTACTCCAAAGCTTTTGGAATAATTAATCAGAGCAACAAATCTCTGCCTGTTAAGCACTGGCCGTAATCAGAGACTGAAATTGTTCATAATTGAACTTTACCGTGTTATCTCTAGGATGACACAAAGTTTTACAGTGTAATTGTTAAACTGTTCACTTTAAGAGCTAGGGGAATAAGTGATAAGACCAACTGACTCTAAACTATCATTAAGGTAAAAAGTAATTAAAGTATATATGTAAAATTTTAGAACATAAAAGAAAATGGCTTCCATTAATAGCACATACTGGCATAATATTTTAGTTACTTTTGGCGAAATGACTAAGTATAATAAATACTTTAAAACTCTCTGCTTAGTTTAATATGGATTTCCCTACAAAGAATAGCATAGACATGAAATTATTTTACATGGCAATTGTAGAATCATAATGAAACAATAATGACAGGAAGAAGTATGTATTATTGTTACATACAATGGTATACCTCCCAGTAGTTTTTAAATAAACCATCTCATCTCAACTTTACATTTTTCTCTAGATTGAATTCCTATCATAAGACATTGTGCTGATTATGTTCCTGACAAACAATAAGAAAGGATTAGAAGAGACAACCTTTCAAACAATGTCTAAGATATTATCCTAATACCTTAGTATCAGAAATATTTTTTAAGAATGGCATGTGCTATTGTTATAAGAAAGAGCTGAGTGAGGAAACAGGAAATAATGAAATATGTTTGATGTGCTACTATAATTGAATTTCAGAAAAGCTTACGTGATGATAAAAAAGATTCTGTTAAAAAATCACACATTTTTATATGAATGCTTATTTTCTTAGTTTAACAGAAATATATATTTATATATATGTATATCTACAAAAGTACATATGTTATTTATCTTCTTTAAACTAACATGTTTTCATCTGGGGTGGTTTTCTGAACTGGATTTCTTTGGAATTTGTTAGGCAGAGTTACAGTTACAAACTATTTCACAAATTTCCTCACATACAGTCTTCACCATCATTTTCTGTACTAATTTCAACTTCCACCAAGGATAAATTTTCTGATGTTGAAATTGGTGTGAAGTTATCGTAATAAAGAAAAGAAAGAATTTGCATACTTCTCTTTGAAAACACTACATTTGCCTATTTGAGGAGATAACATACTTATTTTGAAACTTATCTCAAAGTATAATCACTTCACTCTTTTGAGATGTTTCTTTCTCTGTCATACAAAACAGTCCCAAGAGTGAGAAGTTTGTGGAGGGAAAACGGTGATATCACTGCCTAGTAAAATGACAGGTGATTCTCGAGTACCAGGCTGGCCCACGGATCGTTATCAAGTTGTTTGCTTGCAACAAAAGCTCCAAAACAGTCATGGGACAGTTGACCAATCTAGAAGTTAGAAAAGAGTCCCAGCATCTGTGCTTCAGGAAGTAAAAATTACATAGAATTTATGGGAGGTTAAGTATTTGACCTCAGTTCATACTTAAGCCATGTGATCATAGGGGTTAAACTAAACTATCTTTGTATTATTTCCTTAGTCTTACTTGCATTAATTTCTGCTCTGCTCTTTATAATTTCACCCTTTGCATGAGCTTTGGGTTTGACTTATTCTTATTTTTCTAGGAGAATTAAGTTCAAAATTATGTTATTTCAGCTCATTCTGTTTTCTGGATGTGAGAATTCAAGCACTACAAATTACCCTTTTAGGACTATTTCATTGTATCCTGTAAGTTGCAGTGTGTTGTCACTTACTTGTAGATACTGTTCAGTTTCTTCTTTGACTTCATTTGTGACCCACTGTGGTTTCTTTTGCTATTGATTTCCAATTTCATTTCACTGTGGTCAGATGATATACATAAGATAATTTCATTCTTTGCATTTATGTAAGTATGTTCTATAGGCTCGTAGGCTATGTTAGAAAGCATCCTATGTGCAGCTGAGAGAGTGTATTCTCATGTTTTGGGATGGAACGTGTTGTGGACAACCTCTAAGTCCGTTTATTTGCACGTTTGGTTCATGTCTGATAATTCTTTGTTGATTTTTCTTGCCTAGTTTACCTGTCTATATGTGACAGGAGTATTAAGGTCTCTTATTGCAATTGTGGGAGTGCTTATTAAGTTTTTTATTTCCATTAATATTTATTTCATATAGCTGTATGCACTGATATTTAGTGCATATATGACTGTTATCTCTTCCTGGAGGTTTCCCTTAACAAATATGTAATGAGCTTTGTCTCTATCGTTTAGTCTTGACTTGAAGTTGAGATTGTCTGTAAGTAAAATAGCTATCCCTGCCTTTTTCCAGGTTCCGTATTTTGATTTTCAGTCTATGGATTTCATTTTAAATATGTATGCAGTATATTTTTGGGTCTTTTTTCTTGATCCATTTCTGCTGGTCTGTTTTCTTTTTTTTTTTTTTTATTGGTGAATTTAGACCATTTGAATTGATGGTTGTAACTGGTATGCATTGGCTTATCCTTGTTGTAATTTTCCTCCTGTTCTTTCCCTGTCTTTACTCACTGTTTAAATGGATCAATAAATTGAAGAGTTGGTTCTTTGAAAAATTAAATAACACTGATAAACTCTTAGTCAACCATATACAGAAAAGGAACAAAATGACTGAAATTCATGCAGCTGGGAGTAAAAATGGTGAAATCAAAACACCCAGTGGAAATACAGATTATCAAGACCTTCTTTGAAAACCTGTACTCTAGTAAGATGCAAAATACAGAAGAAATGGACAGGTTCCTAGATACATATAAATTACCAAAGCTGAACCTAGAAGATATTACAATTAATTCTAACTAGCCCAGTATCAGTCAATGAAATTGAAAATGTAATTAAAAAGTCACCAATAAAGAAAACCTCAGGTTCTGGTGGCTACACTGATGAATTCTACAAGAAATCCAGAAGACTGTACACCATGACCAAGCAGAATTCTTTCCAGTGATTCAGGGATGGTGTGACCTATGTTAATCCATAATTTTAATATACTGTGTCCACAGAGCCATCACACAATCATCTCAAGAGACTCAGAAAAAGCATTTGACAAAGTCCAACACCACTTCATGATAAAAATCAGATAGAAAATGAGTCTGGTAAAAGCCATCTATGACAAACCAGTAGCCAACATCATACTGAATGGGCAAAACTGTAAGCTTTTGCTCTGAAATCAGGAATAAAACAAGGATGCCTATTATCACCATTCTAATTGCTCCTACTTGGTCATTAGCTAGGGCAATTACAGAAGAGAAAGAAATATAAGGAATAAAGATATAAAAAGAAGAGTTAGATTATTATTTGCAGATTCCATGATACTCTGGATAGAAAACTCCAAAATTCTCCACCAGAAAATGTCTAGATTTAATAACCAAATCCAGTAGTGTAGCTGGATAAAAAGTCAATAGTCAGAAATCAATTGTATTCATGTACACAAATAAACTCACTGAGAAAGAAATTAGGGCAAGAACACCTTTCAAAATAGCATCAGAAAAAAATGAAATACTTAGGAATCAATTTAACAAAGGAAGTAATCAATTTTTACATTGAAATTGTAGTACTCTTCCATAAAGGCAGAGACATCAGAAATCTGCAGTTCCCCTTGAAGATTTTTGTAATTACATTCTTGTAGACCTTTGGAGTTTTTATATTTTGTCTTATCAATTCAATTTTATTCATATTATTTTATTATGAATTAATCCAAAATGTTAATGTGTATCCCTTATCACATGGTTTCTTTATTAGTTACGGGCCAATGCTAGAAATCTTAATTTTGATTTATGGAGACCATCTCTCAGTTCTATATGGTGTTATACCTTCTAGAATATCCTGGGAATTTTTTTTTTTTTTAGAATAGAGCCACAGGTGATACATTATTTAAGTGTCACACTTGTGCATAGCTGGAAAAAATATATATTACCTATGAAAAAGTAATGAATGAAACTATTTTCAGCCCATTCCCAAGGTAATCTACAGAAATAATAGCAAGAATGACAAACTAAGATGAAGGCTGCCAGATGCAGGCACTGGCATACAACAGTGAAATCATATATTGCGTCTTGTAAATCTTTTGGGCCATAGTAATACTTTGTGATGGCTTTTCTCTTTTTCTTCTTACTCTTATCCTTGATTTCTCACAAGTATCACAATTCATAACTCTTGCTCTGGCAAAAATACATTTGGGGTATGTGTGTATGTTTGTGTTAGGATTGGCAGTACCAACCTAAATTTATTAGCCATGGCTTCCTAGAAATGATTTTTCAAGCACACAAATTTCTCTGTGCTGATATCTCTGATGTATCATTAACTGGACCCATCTCTACTTCCAGTGTCTCTACTTCTTCTTGTATGACTTTCATAGGGGCTATGTTATTGTTATTATTTTGTGTTAACAAAAATGAGCTACTTAATATTGTTTGATCAAACCAGTTATACGTGCCTCTTGGTGGATGTGCATATGACTCCTTTGAAACATGTTTAACACTCGGTAATTTACAATGTAAAAGCAATTCATCAAGTACATTGTTTTCAGTCTTTTTTTTGTACAAAACAAAGTGAAAGAAGATAGAAAACTCAATTATGGACATTGTGTCCATTCTAACCTAGTTTCTTAAATAAGAAATAACTACTTTTAAAATCTTAGAACATCCAAGGAGTTAACATTATGAATTTTGCATTTTTGGATATTCTTTAAAAAATAATAAATGGTAGATCACAGACTCACAAAGGTAGCAGATGTTGGAAACTGCACATTCATAAAGGAAAATTAATTTGTAAAAGGTAGGTTTTTAAAAAAAAATATCCTGTGTGTGTTTTTAATGGGTCTAGCAGAGCAGAATGGAAATATTTGCATTGTCTTCAATCAATTGAAGTGTTTAAGCATTTGGTTTTCCTCCCATTCTAAACAGTGGTCATTTAGTAACAACCTACATGGTGGAGGAAGGGTCGGGAGAAGCTGCGTAGCTGGGCATCCAGCCTGCCCCTAGCCGGGAAGCTTCTGTCTTCAGGGCTCCCTTGGAGGGTTTTCACTTGTTTCCCTCTAACTTGCTGAGCATATTGCTCAGATAGAATAGATGTGTTTTCATCTATCGGCCGAAAGCTCTTCTTCGTTTTCCATCTGATTCAAACCTTCTACCTCACTCCTCCAGAGCCTCTGTACTACAATTTCCTTTTACCTTTAATAAATTGTGTGGTACTGTGAAATAACTCAGGATTGGAGCTAAAGGGGAATTTTTTTTAAAAAAACTATTTACCCAACTATCAATCATATTACTTTTTAAAAAGTAATTATCTTTTGCTTAGAGACGATGATGATGAACCTGTCTATTTGGGGGATGGTTCTGTTTAAGCCAATTATAAGATTTCACAAAATGTTCATCTATCCGCCCATTTCAAGAGCAAGAATAAAGGTGAAATCTAAGTATGGGAATGAATGTTTTCTAAACGTCTGAGAGCACAGGACACGCTGGAAAGAGCGTGAAGAGAACAGTGTTTCTGCTAGAAAATGCCGACTCACACTGCGTCCCGGGACCCTCTCTTATGTTTAGCTCTCTGCAGTATCTGGGGAAACAGCGTTTTGCTCTCCCCGTCTTTCTTTCCTGCCTTAGTCATGGGAATTCAAGTCTTTTCTCATATTTTAAGGAAGTCTCGTTACTTAAGCTACTTGGTATACTGTCTTGTTAGCGAGCTCTTCTGTTTCCGTGGCTGCACTTCCTTACGCTCATCAGCAAATTCTAACGACAGTTGTTTCTACTAGGTGATAATTCACTTTTCCTTCACACGCTGCAGTGTCTCTCTTGTGGCATTCTTTAGAAAATTTTGCTACGGCAAATGAAAACAATTGCCCTTCTATGTGAAAGTCTTTACCGTTTAACTAATAAGTTCAAATAGTTTGATTAAACATATGGTGCTCCTGAAACAAAAGTTGAGGGTTCATTTAAGACAGAACATTTGAGTTTACATGTGGGTAAACTGTTCCAGAGCAGGCGTCCAGCAGACGCTCACCGAGTACCTCCTTCAGCACTTTCTTCCTCTCTCCGGCTCTGCTTGCAGCGCACGTGGGTCACAAGTAGCTCGGTAGATCGCAGTGATGGTAGGGAGGGCGCAGAGACTCTGTTATTAGCAATGAAAAAGAAATCTCAAAACACAGCTCCATCTCATTGTGTTCAGTGGTGTTCTATTTGCAAACATTTACAAATTGTCATACATTGGGGCAGGTGCGTGCAACTAATACTAGTTATGTGATCATTTCCTTTGAACACAACTGGAAGGCTTAACTCAAAAGTACGGCTTTGGTCTGTAGCCATAGCACTCTGAACCTGGCCTGTCTCACCTGACTTTTTGCCTGCTTCGTATTTATTTCTGGTGAGCGCACCAAATACAAAAGCACATTGTTTAGCTCACAAATTACGTTCAGGCCCTTTGCCATTTGTGCATTCATTTATAGCAATGTTTGCAATACTATTTGATCTGAAGCACTCAGCAGAAAACAGAGGCACAGGGAGCTAGAATATTACCTCTACAACCGTAGACAAACAGGATTAAAGTGACCTTCCACGTCAGATTTTTCTGTCCTTTCTTAAAGAAGGGATACACAGAGGTGCTAAGTTGATTTATGTTAAGTTAAAGCCGTTTTAGTAATGTGATGACCTTGCACCAATAAATGTTTAAGTCTCTAGTTCTTCAGGGATCTGTGAAAAAATACCATTCTTAAAATAACACACATCTTTGAGAGCTTTAGGTCGAATGTGAATTTATGGATTTTAAACAACATTTACATTCAAGGAACTAAACCGGCTCTTATAGGCTTTTTTATTTTAACCTTTACTGACAGTTTTAATGATGTCAAAGGTGAATTTAAAAAGCAATGATAGAG
The DNA here is from genome assembly GCA_004025085.1 of Thryonomys swinderianus. NCBI lineage: Eukaryota > Metazoa > Chordata > Mammalia > Rodentia > Thryonomyidae > Thryonomys > Thryonomys swinderianus. The sequence continues at coordinate 58,948 of PVIC010003096.1, forward strand.
CAGAAGATATGTTTATTTTCTCATAGTAGGCTAATTAAAACCCCCATGAGGACTGAGTACAAGTTAAGAAACTGAGTTCCACTCCTACTTCTCTTCGTAACGCTACCTCTGGCACTGTCCCTTTGGGAAGGAACTAATTGTCTTTGATGTTCTTGACTGCAGTGTAAAAGTGAAGGAAAAATGATGGGGAAGATCTTTTTAAGCTCTAAAATTCTAGACTTTTGTGTTTAAAAAATTGTTGTTACTCATAATTCAAATGTATATATGATAACATTTTCATTATTGGAAATGTAACCATAGGTAAGAGTAATATGTAAATGCATAAAAACCATATAGCTACTGTAATTAGTTATTATCATTTACTCAAACCTTGACAACACAGAAAGTAAAATAAATATTTCAAAGTTCTGCTTTATCAGTATTTATTTTAAATAACAGAAATGTTTATCAAATGTGTTACAGGAGTTAGCCCTTTCAACATTTTATGTAACATTCTATTTTATCAAAAGCTACCTGATTGATGTTTTTTTAGGAAATAAACTGCTATAAAGTAATTGACCTATTTTTGACATACCCTGAATTCCTGAGAATAGACTCTCACCTTAAATAATAAATTAGTGTGAAAGAAATTGATATAATGGAAAAAAGCACTGCATACATGTTAAAAGTTATGCCAAATTTAGCTATTATATGCACTGTAAGTTAAATAGAGCTCAGATAACTTATTTAATTTTATTATTGTTCTTTTTTTAGTTTTTCTAAAATAGTCACGAGTTTTTTATTCAATATTCAAACCAGAAATTAAGGTGTATAAATTAAAATCATAGCTTCTTGGGCTGGAGATTTAATTCAGTGGTTCCAGCACCTGCCTTGCAAGTGCAAGGTCCTGAGTTTGATTCCCGGTAACCACATACAATGCTGGGCATGGTGACTCATGCCCACCAGCAATCAATAGCATATACCACAGTGCCAGGCATGGTGGCTCGTGCCTGTAATCCCAGCACTCAGGAGGCAGAGACAGGAGGATTGCCGAGTTTGAGGCTTGCCTGGGCTACATAGTGAACTCAGGGCCAGCCTGAACTACAAAGTGAGACCCTGTCTCAAAAACAAAAAAATCATAGCCGGGCGTGGTAGCTCACGCCTGTAATCCCAGCACTCAGGAGGCAGAGACAGGAGGATTGCTGAATTCAAGGCTTGCCTGGAGTACATAGTGAGCTCAGGGCCAGCCTGAACTATAAAGCGAGACCCTGTCTCAAAAAAAAAATGCACTAGAGATTATGAGCAGGTTCAGTCAAATAGAGGAAACAAAAAATCTGTGAAGTCAAGATATAACATTTGAAAATATCTGTAAAAGAACTGAAAAATGAAAGAATAGAGCCTACAGGATTTATGATGCATTTTTCAAGAAAGCAAACATTTCTGTATAGGACTATTAGAAGTAAGAGTAAAAGAATTTTTTTAATAGCAAGACATTTATTGGTACATTGTAGGCATACATAATAATAACACTTTTCATAAAGAATCTGAAAAGAGGAGCAAAACAGAATGATTATTTAAATAAATAATGGTTAGAAATCTGAGGAGAAATGACTTCCAAGTATATGAAGCTCAAAAATCTATAGACAATTGAGAGGTAAAATACTTGCTTAGCATTTGCAAGTCCCTGGGTTCCAATCCCCAGCTTCACAGATAAACAAACAAAACCTTTACAAACAGGATCCATCCAAAGAATACCTCGTAATATTACTGGAGAAAAATCAAAGACATGGGCTGGAGATTTAACTCAGTGGTTCCAGTGCCTGCCTAGCAAATTCCCTGGTTTGATCCCTAGTAACCACCTACAATAATACTGGGCGTGGTGACTCACAACCACCAGCAATCAGTACCACATACCACAGTGCCAGGCATGGTGGCTCACGCCTGTAATCCCAGCATTCAGGAGGCAGAGACAGGAGGACTGCTGAGTTTGCAGTGGCTTGCCTGGGCTACATAGTGAGCTCAGGGCTAGTCTGAACTATACAGCAAGACTGCCTCAAAAAAAGAAAGGGAGGAAGGAAAGAAGGAAGGAAGGAAGGGTAACAAAAGAAAAGAATAGAAAAGAAAATCAAAGACAAAAATAATTGTGAAAGTAACAAGAGAAAATGTGCCTATCACATCCAAGGGAGAGTATGGAAATCATTAGTAGATCTCTTAGCAAAACTCTTGGAGAGGATAAAACATTGGGATGCTATATTGAATACAGGGAAAAATTGTCAAATAAGAAAACTTTATGTCTATGCCATCTTTCAAAGGCACAGACATGAAAAAATCATGTGACCTGTGACCAGCAAAGTCACAGGGGCATAGTTTCCCAGGGTGCAAGAACACACAGTCCACTGCCTTGTGCATGTGATGCCAGATATGTAGCAATAAGATTTAATGTCTTCCCAAATCGAAGGTTTTAGATTTGTTTTAGCCTGTTTCCTGTTTTCTACTCCCTCATTCCTTTCTTTCAATGGGAATGTAGGTCCCACCTCATCACTGTGTAATGTAAGTAGATAATTTGTTTTGACTTTATAGTCTCACAGTTCAGGGAGTTTGCCTGGAGTCTCTGATGAGACTTTGGACTTTTAAATAGCTGTTGGAATGAATAACAGAATAGCTCCTAGCACAAATACTGACTACTGTGAATCATTATATGGCAACAAATTGCTTGACCTATATGAAGTAGATACTTTTCTAGAAACAACCTATCATGACTGACTCATACTGAAACTGAAAATTTGAGGACACAAAAACAAGTTATAAGATTGAGTCCTTCATAAAAAATTTCTCAAGAAAGATGAAGACATGATGGTTCCACTGGTGTATTATGCTGACCATTTAGCACCAATCTTTTTCAAATTCTTCTAAAAACATATCTCATTGTAAATCATGATAGTCATTGATCATATGCTGCTGCTGGCTATAACTGATGAATCATTTTCTTTTAAATCATTTATTCCTGTATGTTTCATACTGACAGAAATCTTCCAAGGTGTAAGTCCAAGAAAACATCACAGTACTCTGGAGTGAATGGACACTACAATGAATGGGAAATATAAAATTATTACTTTTGAAGCTTATGTTACAGTGGTTTATGGTAGACTTCAGTCTTATCCTTTCTTATGAATTCTTGAATGTGCAGTCACCTATTTTTTAAGCTTAAATAATTTCTTAGACAAAGCTAATGCTTTCTGTTACAAGTTTTTCATAGTCATTAATTATATTTAGATTATGATGAGGTGGAAAGTTTGTAAAGCAATCTCACTGATAATAGTAAGAAATATGTTACATTGTAAATTCCTCATTATTAAAAAATTTATATCTATTTTTTACTAGGAGACTATAGTTTAAAAAGGCCTTTTAATGCACCTTAACATTGGAGAGTATTAAAAAATGGATAGTTGTTAAATTTAATATAATCCATCATTGTCTACTTCAAATTAGCAATTTATTGGTGCTTATTTTTGTAGTAAATTACTTTAATTAAGCAGAAACACTAAATACAGATATCTTAGTGTATAGTAAAGGGGAAATAAAGTTTATATTTCTGTTGTCAACCAGAGTGTTTTTGTTTGCTATAACTATCCAGCAAGTAGGCTCATAAATTCTGAGATTTTTTTCCATCTACTAATTCTCAGAATATAAGTATAATCAAAGTTGAATTTGAAGCTCTCCAGTTTATGTTAATGAACATTCCTATAATGGCTGCCAGGAGGACAGCTTTTACGGGAATTATCTTTTGTGAGTCCTCCTCATTAAGAGGTAAGGTCTTACTAAAGTGAATAATTATCCTTCTTTGCAAAAGCACAATGTCAACTGTAATGAGTAGGTTTCTTAATATTTCTTTTCAGGCATCTCTAGTCCTTCATCTGGAGCCATTAACTTAGTGACAGCCAATAATTATTTTAATTTGCCCCAATGCTGGAATACACAGATGGCTTTCTTCCCTTGTGGTATAAAGCACACTTCTAAATTTCTGAGCGATCTCTGTCACTCCTCAAAGACTTTCCTCACAGCAATGACATTTGGCCTAATAATTAATTCTCTCAGTTACAAGACCTCCCTGCAGTGGTTCTCATAGAGAAGATCCTGTTGTCTTAGAGACACAGCTACCAACATCTGCTGACAATATTTTGCTTGAAGTATCCCAAATTCTTGTAAATAAATAAAGGACACCCCCAGTATTTCATGCTTCAATGATACTTTCCTGAAAATAATGTTAAACATGAAATGACAAAAGGATTTACCTCTCAAATTTATTAATGGGAAAACTGTTAAAGATAGAATGAAAGGGAAAATAGTAATAAAGTGTTACAAAACAATAAAAATGAGCTGATTTTGATTCATAAAGACTCAATTCTAATGGCAAATAGAAGAAACGTATCAAAATATTGGCAATCATTAGTTTCAGCAGTGACCACTTTCTTCCTCATGTTCTATATTTTGTGAACATTATGAAAAAGTATCAATCAGTTAAAGGGTTTAACATGATAAAATAATAGTTATGTAGATAAACACTGTAAAATGACATATGCTATGAGAAATATCTAAAATTTATGTAAGCTTACTTTAATTTTATATGGCATACACCAATTATCTCTAGTATAGTATTCATTATACTGTAATAGTTACAGGAACTTTTTACTTTATGGTTTCAGGTCTGTGTTTTCTTTCTTTTTTTTAGCTTTCTCTTTTCTCTTCTTCCTGTATGTCTCCATCTTTGATAAGAAGTTGTAAAGGAACAATATAAATGGGAAATCTCTATTGGGAAGCAGCACATTGACTAAGATCAGAGTTGTAGACATTTTGTTCTCAGAACACATTTATATCCTCAAAAATCATCACAGACTCCAAAACTACTTTTCTTCATATTGACCATACTGTACATGTCAACATTTGTCATGATAGAAAATAAAATTTAAAACATTATAATTTCACCTGAAAGATGAGGTATTGAATATTGATTAAAGTAACCTTTTATGAAAACTGTGCTTTCCAACTCCCACATGAAAAGTAAAAAGTATGGAATTATTTTACATTTTTCACAAACCTTTTTAATGTTCAGTTAGAATACAATAGGATGCAGCTAATTTTTTTATTTGCTTCTGAATTTTCCATACCATATGCAGTGCCGACTACTGGTTGAGAATGGGTCTAATAAGTTTAAAGGAAGACCAAAGCATCCTAACATGATTACAAAATAGTGCTGACCTGTGAACCCCTTGAAACAGTCTCTGAGACAACCTCAGACTCCACTTAAGAACTCTAAGCCTAATAGAAATATTTTATTTTTGTAGCTTTCTAGTATTCCATGTTAGCCACTGGGCTGTGTTTATATACAGAATGCCCTTCGAATATTTGTATTGTTTGATGTTTTCTTTTCTTCCCTTTACACACAGTGTTGCAGTGCAAGACCTTGTAACTTTTTATATTCACCGGCATAGGGAAAGTATGGACACTTTTTTTTTTCTTCCAGTGCTGGGGGGTGGGGTCAAACTCAGGGCCTTGCACATGCTGGGTCAGTGCTGTGCTACTGAGCTGCACCCAGTTCCAGTGAAAAGACATTTAAAAGTGAATTCCAGGTTTAAAATTGACTGTTACTTTAATATAAATTGTGTGGAGTCCCTAATGAAAAGGTTCTGTAAATTTTAAATCCAAACAGAGCAATATTAACTACTGGTTCCCAGCTCTCAGTGTTAATAAACTTTATAAATTGTTTTTAGTTTCTGTCCATCTAAGAGTTGTAAAATGTTAAATTTTCAAAGATTTTCCTCTTCGTTGGTGAGCTCATCATTTTTTGCTGCTCTTACTCCTCAGTTCTATATCTCTCCTCCTGTTTGACATTTTTACCTTAGATTATCAGTTTTTTTAACATCTTGATTGGTTCAAGTGCTCTGAATATTAAACATTAATGCATGATTTGCTATATGCCTCACAAATATTTTTCACAACTAATGAATTCCCTTTTTATATATCTTCTTTGATTTGAAAATTGGGAGTTTTAGTATTTTATAAATTTCATAGACTGTGATTCTCTTGTGGCTTTATCATTTGAGGAGTACTAAAATAATGGAGTAACTGAAGAAATAAATCCACTTTTAAAACTCATTTAAGTTTTGTTAAGAACAATATTTGTTTCTCAGTAAAAACTCTGGACAGCCAATGTAGACCAACAGGCCATCAGCATGTAAATTCATGAACCATGTATCTAACACAGGTTCATCTTTCTAAATGTGTCCAAATGTGTCCAAGCCAGATCTAACTTTATGTGATTTTATGTCCCAACAAATTTTTGTTGAAGGAATTGCTATCAATAATGAGTAAAGAATTTAATTAAATACTTCTGTTCTCCACTTCTGTTTAGTGTAACTCCTTTTATGTTGCAGTTAAATATAGAAATACTTAGGAATACTTTGCAGCTTTTAAAAGTTCATCAGGAAATGGTGGCTTTCATAATTGGAGTAATCCATCCGAAGTAGATGAATTCCAAAATTATAAGAATTGCCAAAATTGTCCTGAGGCAGAATTGGCTCTACTTTCATAAGTGTTTCCATTTTCTTATTGGGAAAAAAGAGACCCAATCTGAAATCTAAGTCTAATTTTCCTCTGAGCCTAAAAAAAGACTTCAATAATTACTTGTCTTTTTCATCTAACCACTTTATATGTTCTTACTTTTGCCAGTGATTGCACAAATATACTGAAAAACTGCACAAGGAGAAAATGTTCTCCCCATAGGATGGTTGTTTTTTCCCCTTTAGTTCTACTTCTTCGATTCATTCTCTGCAATTACTTTGCATCTCTTCACAGTGAGATGATGTTTCTCAGTTAGAACTTTCTTGAGCGTTATTCTGAATTTGATATTTTCTGCAGACCACTCATATTATTACTTTCATTAATTACATCTTGGGACCAGATCTAATTTATTTTTTAATTTCATTTTGGTGGAATTGAAAAAAAAAACTACATTTCCAGCTCGTCATTGAAGTTTTGTTCAATTTTGAATTTCTCAGTGTTGACTGGACATTCAGATGCCTGTAAGTCTTAAGCATTTGAATCGATAGTCAATTGAGCTAATTTAGGCTCAGCATGTCAGAGTAGCTCTAAGCAATAGCAGGCATAATTTCCTATGGTTTAGCTGTACGTACACATTTACTGAATTAATGAATAACAGTAATAACTACTCTTCGACTGGCTCCTGCAAATCTTTTTTGGTCTTTCTTTCATTTTTTTTTTCCTCTCTAGTAGACTGAATCACACTCTAGAGATGCTCATGTCCTAATCTTCAGGAGATATGATCATGTTACCCTACTTTGCAGAGAGAATTTTGAGATGGAGAGGTTCACCTGAACTGTTCAGATAAGGCACTGTAACTCCAGCAGTCCTTCTAAGATAGAGCAAGATCAGAATTGGTAGTAGGAAATATGGTGATAAAAGCAAAAGGTGGGAGCAATAGGAGGGGACAAGAAGCCGAGGAATGTAGACCAATTCTAGAAACTTAGAAGCAAGGTAAGAGATACTCCTTGAAATTGCTGGAAGGAACGGAGCCATGCTGAGACCTCAGTTTTATAGTTCTACCTTGAACAACTGTAAGAGCACAAACCTGTTATTTTAGGCCAGTGAGTCTGTGGGAATTTGTTACAATAGCTTTTATTTCTATAGTTAATTGGTATTAAATGCTGCTGATGAATCTAGCATCTGGGGTATACTTTAGCGCTGAGATTGGATGATATTTCTAAATTCAATTGCTTTATCATAGTAGATTGGAATCTGTGTTTGGAAAATGACTCAACTGTGAACTTCTATCATCTCAAAACCACTTCTTCTCCTAGTCACATAAATGTAGATACATTCAAATGAAAATATGTTGCCTTTTTTCTTTTCTCAGAAAAAGAGATTGTCCTTGAATTTGGTTCTTGAAAAATTCAACAACATCTCTTTATTGGAAAGTAATTTTAAATTTAACTTAAAATTTAGAAATACTGGACCATGAAGATAAGCAATGCAGGACTCCAGTCATTTTTCTGTCACCTGCATAGATAGCTGTGATTTTAAAATATTAAAATTATATTAATGATATTCATAGTTATAGCATTCGTTTGCATTTTAACATCTTTGTACCTACATAGGTATATATCACTGCTTATAATCTCCAACCCAAATCTTTTGCTACAATCCCCCAAATAATATATCAAATCATGGACGTGATAAGTTTCTTCTTTCACCAGTGGAAAGGGAATTTCATGTGCTCTTGCTTCTCTTTTCCATTTTGGAGTATAAAGAACTAAATGTTAAAAATTGCTTTCAGTTTGCCTGGTCACAGAAAGCACAGTTTGTATGTCAGAGGGTTGAGGAGTATTGACTAGCTCTCGGGGCTGCGTTCTGTCCTTGATCTAACATAAAACATATGTAGCTCACATTTTAGGTTTTTAGAAATCCTTTTGTCTATATCAGGAGGATTGTAGGTAGGTTCAAATTCCTAGGTATAGGAAGATACAAATTTCTGAGTCATAGTATTTTATCTAATTATAAAATCACTTGTTATTTTACTGAGATGGGCTGAGAAATTTCTTCCTATTTTTTCTTCTATAATTAGTTCTCATGGGGACCAAGAAAAATCTGTTTCCAGATAAAAATAATGATCAATGAGAAAGTTACAAATTATAAAGCAATTATGACTGTCCTAGTCAATAAAAAGTCAAAACCAGAAAAAAAAAAAAAAGTCAAAACCAGTAATGAGAGTGTTGTACTTAGGATTTCTTAGGGACCCAAGTTCCCAATTGTTGCTATTCACTAATGTGTAATCTGGGCCTGTTTCTTGATAGGATATTAAGATTTTTGTTTTCTTTTAATGAGGTCTTTTTCTAGGAACTTACATAATTTAAAGCCCTATGATTAATATCAACATTGAATAATTTAAAAGTACTTTATCCAAATCAATCCCATGAAAGGAATCAAAAAAGTCTTCAGTGCAGGTTGAAATTTCGATTTCAGATGGAATCCAGCATTTCCATCCATTTGCTAATTATCAAATTTTGAGTAAATTATTTAACATTTCTAAGGTATATGTATGTAATCAGTAAAATTGAAGTAATAATGCATTTCACTAAAGTCATTATGGAAAGTAAGCATAATACTATATCTGAATTGGTCCAAGTAATATATATAAGATTGTGGGAACAAATAAATCCTCAAATCTTCAACATTTAGAAGTATTCTTTGTATTCCAGGGTTAGGTTTGTGGAGCTGGGCTACGTAGTCACTGAGAGTTGCTGCCACCACCGGGAGACCACAGGGCAGTGTTTTGCAAGGACAGCTTGACTCAGAAGTGATGCTTCTCCCAGGTGTCAGTTTACAGAACAGAAAAGCAGGGGCGTGTATGGGAGGTGTGAAAGTAAAGCCTGATTTGGTCAGGTTGATTGGATTGGAAGCCACCCAATTGGATTGTTGGAGCACACTTCCGGGTGTTTCTCAGTTGGCTGTGGAGGTGTGACTTTAGGTGCTGCATCTTTTCTTTTGTCTCTTCTTTGATGCCGTTCCCCTGCTTTGCTTCCTGGTTTCCATAAACCAGTAAGTTTTGCCCAGACACACACTTCTGCCATGATGTTCCTTCCTTGGAGCAGCCAGCCACTGACTGAATCCCATGGAACCCTGAACCATACTGAATGTCTTCTCTTTAACTTGTGGATGTTTTTGGTATTTTGTCCCAGCAATGAGAACAAATGCAGGAGAATTGGGAGCAAAGATATTTGGAAGTAAAAAATTTTCCACACTATCTAAAATGTCTAATAAGATATCTGGTCCATAGTGAAAAAGCTCGATAAATACTTTTTGTATTCCTTATTACAATTAAAATAACTTAAAAGCAGTTCAAGCTGCTTCTAACTGACTTTTAGAAAGCTTCTAAAACTCGCAACTCTACATTTCTTTCATTATAAAATAGGTTTCACCTCATCAGACTGTTACAGAGATGAAATGAAATAAAGTGCTGCCATGTAGAATGACCTTTTAAAAGATGGTAGTTGTGTTATTGTACATTTTTATTTATTTTGCTTTAGTTAAGATCAGTTAAGTAGCCACATATAGTTAAATGCCTAAAAACATGAAAAGCTTTTGTAATTTCACATTGCAGATTATCAGACATAAACTACTAAAATACTGACTGTTACATTTGTGGCAGTTATATGGACTATTGTTCTTTCTACAGTTTTATATTAAATCCCTGCTGTATCTTGGAGACTGGTCATAAGCAATGGATAGGCAGATAAGGCCTTTGCTCTCACAGAATTTGAATTGTCTTCTAATAGAAGGGAAACAAAGGAAAACAGAAGGGGGAAACCCAGGGAAATATAAGTTAACTTTACATGTTCATCTTATATTTCAATATATGACAACAGGAACATTTAGTTAAGACTAATTACATTTTTTTTTCCTTTTGGAGACAGGGTCTCGCTTTGTAGTTCAGGCTGGCCCTGAGTTCACTATGTAGTCCAGGCAAGCCTGGAACTCAGCAATCCTCCTGCTTATGCCTCCCGAGAGCTGGGATTACAGGTGTGAGCCACCACGCCTGGCACTGTGGTATGTGGTATTGATTGCTGATGGGCACGAGTCTCCATGTCCAGCATTGTATGTGGTTACTGGGGATTGAACTCAGGACCTTGCGCTTGCGAGGCAGGCGCCGGAACCACTGAGCTAACCCTCCGGCCCAAGACTAATTACATTTTTATATGCTCAGAATTGCTTTGTCTTAAAGGGTTGAATTTCTGCTGAGATTTGAAAGACATCAGGTTACTTGGGAGAAGTGCCTTCCTGGCAGGGTGAATGCCAAGTAAAAATTCCCTGAAACAACAGCTATACTTTCTGGCTCCAAGGTAGGGAAAGCAGAGTGAACAATAGGCAAATTTGTTGGAAATAAAGTTATCTACATAAGCAGAAGCCTTTTATGTCTATGAATTCAATGAAAAGAGTTCGATCCCCTTCCCAGTACTTGACATAAAACTATCAGAAATTTTTATTCAAGTAAGGGATGTTATCTGTTTTTTTACTTTGGAAAAAATATGCTCTTACTACATGGAAAATTCATAAGAACTATTGCAAATTTCTGGAAAGAGATCTGAATTTAGAAAGAAGTAGTCCAAAACAGCACCTGTTTGGGATGGCTACCTGTTATGAAATATAGTAACATACGCAATCCTTTTTTTCTTTCACATTCAGTATTAAAATGAAATTTTAACACTTAATTTGCAAGTTTGTAAAGGTTCTTTAAGGTGACAACTGATAGAATTTATAGACATAGATTATAATTCCAAAAAAAACAAGTTCCCCGTGTTGATCCAAACTAGAAAATTTTTTCAGTTGAAGATGCATCAAGAGCCCAAATTAATTGATTATAGAGGAATAAAGAATATATCTTCCTAATTATAGGGTCAGTTTCTTTGTTCTAAAAAGAACTGTGTTATGGGGGGTATGTTTATTTTTTTTGCCACAGTGACATAAAAAAGACTAGACTTTTGAGCTAAGTAGTTTATTATAGTCTACCATATTCATGCCCATATGACGAAGTGTCTAGGCAAAAATAAAGATCTGAGAGATAATATTGCACAACATAGATGGTAACAAGGTAACAAGGGTAAATGCACTGATCTCTTCCAGAAAGCCGTTACCTGACTCATCCTTGGAAAAGCCTGCTTTGGAAAGATAAATGGATGAGGGCCCTCAGAAGGATTAATTAAACCTACTTTTTTTTGTTTTTGGTCATGTCCATGAAACTAGTCTACACTGAGCAGAAAGTTTTGCCTTCTGTAAGAGTTAATTTTGTACAAGTTACACATTTTGCTGATCCATGGTTATTTATAGTAACTCCTACAAGTAACTATTCACTCCTACATTCTGGATATCTTCTTCTTGCTTATAGTGATGACTCTTTATCTCAGGGTTAGAGTTCCAAATTCAGCATCCAAAGTTCTTGCCTCTGGAAGCTAAGGCCCTGTTATTATGGGGAGAGATTAACATATCCCTGGGCCAAGATCTGTAATTTTCTATATTAGTTCTTGGGTCAGTGCCATAGTGGTAGAGAAGTGAGGTATTGGTAAATCATTGAAAATACTTCTTCTCGCTAAACAGTAATAATTCTGCTAACATGAGTAAAGAGAAAATTAATGCCCTTCTAGTTTTGATTTTTAAATGAAACACTGAATCCACTAACTGGGATGTTATTTTTCCCTGTTATTTTCTGGGAGTATCAGACAAACTGTTTGCCTGCTTCCTAGATACCCCTAAAGTCCAGAAGATGGACTCAAATTGTTGTTTCTCAATTGCTGATGGCCGCTGAAGCAGTGAGGGTGGACAGCTCTCAGAAGTTCTCTTCCGGGCAGCCTGTGTGAGGTCTTATACAGGGCAGCAGTCAGTCAACACACGGTACAAGTTCATTTAAAGGACTTTCCTCTGATGTGTCAGGAGCCGCTTGTCACTATATCCTGTGTGCTGTCCAGCACACAGATAGCATTCCTCCAGCGCTGCATCACTCTGCAGTCAGCCGTATTTAACAAGAATCCAAACTT
>PVIC010003097.1:0-71510 GCA_004025085.1 Thryonomys swinderianus
GCCCAGCATTGTATGTGGTTTCCGGGGATTGAACTCAGGACCTTGCGCTTGCGAGGCAGGCGCCGGAACCACTGAGCTAACCCTCCGGCCCGTGTATATATATATTTTTTTGAGACAGGGCCTCGCTTTGTAGTTCAGGCTGGCTCTGAGCTCACTATGTAGCCCAGGCAAGCCTCAAACTCAGCAATCCTCCTGTCTCTGCCTCCCGAGTCCTGGGATGACAGGCGTGAGCCACCACGCCCGGCACTGTGGTATGTGGTGTATTGATTGCTGGTGGGTGTGAGGCAGGCGCCGGAACCACTGAGCTAAATCTCCAGCCCGAGGATTGTATATATTTTTGATGTGTATTTGTGACCACTTGTAGGGATATAAATCAGAAAAGACAATGTTTTTAACTTTGTGGGGATATTTTGTTAGCAAGCAAGGCTTCTGATTGAGTTGATTCTCTTTCCCTGTGGTTATATATGACATTGTATCTGACGATGGGTTATTTACACTAATTATTTAATTAGAATGGAATGCTCAGTGCTTCACAATGATAGGAACTTTTACATATTGATCTTTATTTGCTCAAGAAACATACACTGTAACTACTATGTATATGAGATTTCGTTTTTTGAAGGTACAGTGAATTTTCTTCTGCATGGTATTTTTATTGTGATGTAAATAAAATGATTACAGAAACCAATTTAGTGATATAAAGAAATCAGATAAAGTTTTATAACAATAATGGGGATAGAATAGGTACTCATTAAATAGAATAATCACAGAAGGCCTATATTTTAATTAAAAAGTGAATGATGAGCAGGTAGACAGGATCAGAGCAATTTCTCTCTTATCAGATGGGGACTTAAATTCATGGACACTGTAAAGGGAGATCAGGTAAATCTATTTTGTCATATTCACTGTAAAATCCCAGCAGTGAGAAAATAGTGAACACACATAAAAATTAATTTAACAGCTTGAATAAGTCAGTAAATTATGAAATCCTCTTTACATTTGAAAATATTAGGCAAGAGAAAATGTATTTGTCATTTAAGGAAGCTGGAAGTCATGATGGATGAGCCATGTGTTTGGTTGAGTTTTTGTAACACTTCTTACTCTATATGTAGTTAGTTAATTTGATTTACTGGTATGTTTTCAACCTATGAAGTGATTTTATTGATTTTCATCAAAGTTTAGAGTTTAATTGCAAATCCAATAATGAGCAGTGGAAGACTTTTACTTAAACTCTAATTGGATGCAATAGTGTTGGGAGTTTTAGGGGGTTGTAGGGTGGGTAGGAGAATGGGAAAAAATGATAATCAAGTCATGTCTTATACTGGTACAAATTATCAATGTTGAGTGTGACCATGATGTATATATAAAATGTACCTATATCACAATAAAAATATTTTTAAAACATGCTGAATGCTTGACAGGAGAAGATGAACTCATGAAAATGGGGTGTGAAGGAAACAGAAAATGGGAACATAGCTATCTATTCACACAGGGTAAGGACAGTATCTGTTTCATGCACATAGTGAAGGCTTTGCCACCTCGAGTTTTGTTGAGGTGCATTTACAATATTGTTAATAAGTAATGGGAGCTATTTAACCTGGAAAAGAAGAAGGAACTGAAAATTTTGAAAATATTCAGCTGAGAATATCTAGATGTATTAAAATGTTTTCAGCATATTACAATTTCTGAAATGCTGGCACTCCTTTCCCCATCACAAATTTCCATTCTGGTTAGGCAAAAAATATTTAAAGTACTTGGAATGAGTTTCTGAGCAGAAAATGTTAAAGAAGAGTCTTCGTACAAACATAGAGGAGATTTTAAAGAATTGGGGCCATCAGACAGGAGGTGGTACTGTCCCCTTTGTTACACAGCAGAATTAAATTTACTCTTGTGTTCTATGTGGTCTTCTTTTCAGCAAATCAGTAATAAATGTCCTAGATTGTTTCACCTGAAAATTAGGTTTAACTTGCTGGGCGTGGTGGCTCACGCCTGTAATTCCAGCACTCGGGACGCAGAGACAGGCGGCTTGCTTGGACTACATAGTGAGCTCAGAGCCAGCCTGAACTACAAAGCGAGACCCTGTCTCAAAAAGAAAAAAAAAATTAGGTTTAACTTGAAAAAGGAACTTTATTTCTAAAAGAAAATGTTATATAGTATATGAATCTTGTTTTCCTAAATCATTTTTTTCTCAAAAGATGGTTCTATCACCTAGGTATTTTCTTCATAACACTTGAACTACTAGTTGAAATTCATGATTCAGATTACCAATAAATATCAAAAGGACTCATAACATAGTGCTTCTTCTGTCTGAAAAACATAATCCTGGACAGAGATCTAATGATTTGTTAAGTTAAACTATCAACCAGACAATAAAAATGGAAAAATTCATCAAAAGTTTCTTACACTGGAGTGTAAAATTATGAAAGCATGTACGACTTTTATCTTTGCCACAGATGACTATAATTTCTTATAACATATAGGAACATTTCCAGGATAGTAGATATTTATTAACTCTGGTTCAACTAGTGACTTAAATAATCAACAGATGTCACAAAGCTATTAGGAAAGAATGAGAAGTGTTTGAGACACTTAAGGATGCTTATTTTAAAAAATAAGTATAATTGGGCTGGAGATTTAGCTTAGTGGTTCTGCTGCCTGCCTAGTAAGCTCAAGATCCCTGGTTCAATCCCAGTAACCACATACAATGATATGATATTGGACGTGGTGGCTCAAACCCACCAACAATCAGTACCACACACCACCATGCTGGGCGTGGTGGCTCACGCCTATAATCCCAGCACTCGGGAGGCAGAGGCAGAAGGATTGCTGAGTTCGAGGTTTGCCTGGGCTGGCTACATAGTGAGCTCAGGGCTAGCCTGAACTACACAGCAAGACCCTGTCTCAAAAAAAAAATGTCTAATTGAGTTCTGTGGAGCCAGTGGAGATGAGGTAATGGGGTAATGGGTAGAAACATTGGCTTTGGTATCAGACTAATTTGGATTTCATTTCTACCATTTCTATACTAACTGTGTGACTGTGGGTTGCTTAATTTTTCAAATCTCATTTTTTCTTCTGTATAAGATAGAAGTAGTAATATCTGAACCAGGAGAGGTTTTGGCTATTCCTATGAGATGACATTTGTAAATACCCCTCACTGTTCTGTCTCTTTCCCTTCCCTCCACTCAAGTCTAGGAAGAATGACAAAGTCAAAAATGGACGAAAATACTCTAAGGTAGACCATGAAGCTTGAAATGATGTCGTGTGAAAAGAACAGGGCCACTTGGTTCCTCATTCATACATTCAGCTCATCTCAGGTTAGTGACATTCAGTCCGGGCTGAGGCGGGGGAACCTTGGGTTACCCTGGTCCCCAGCGACTCATGACACTGGCCTGGCTCCAACAATGACCTTGATAACTAGGCTGCTCTTTCATTTCTAGAACAACAATGTTTCCTAAAATCTTCTGTCCCTAAAAAGAATTCATAGCCCTGCGTTCTGAGATGCTCTCCTTAAACACATAGTTCCCTTGCTAATGCAAGAATTAGTCTTGCATTTTTCTTGCCAATTTTTCTCTTAAATCTTGAGCCCAACCTCTGAACTCAAAGAACAGACTGGAATAATTTTGTCTGCTCATTAATATTCCTTCGCTGATTGTCAAGTCCCAAGAGATGACAATAAATACACTATAAATTCATTATTACCAAACTGCTGAAATTGCAGTTTTCCTCTGAAATCTTTTTTGTCTTTAATAACTCTCTTCTCTTGATCTTAAAGGTTAAGTCCAAATCACTTCCATAGGACATTGTATCTCTAAAAATCAGGAAACACTTTTATTTTAGCAAGAAATCAGACCCCCCAGTAAGGAAATTCTTAACTTTCTTCTCTGTTAACTCTGATGTTATTGGAGCCTTAATCCATGTGTGCTAGTTTTGTGAGACTACATAAGAAATTGACACAAGTTGGGTGGCTTAAGAAACAAAAACTTACTTCAGAATTTATCTACATATCTAAAGGTGTTAGCTTGATCACATCAGAAAAGGCCTTTTCCACATGAGATAACAAGATAAATTCTGAGGAACCCATATGGATATATTGGGAGGCTATCTCTAGGCACAATACACTATGTTTTGTCCCCTATTCTATCTCAGAAGAAGAGCTAGTTTTCTAAGTGACTATTACCCTTGACTCTTATTTTAGTTTGGTTGTCCTAAAAACCAAAACATGAGGAGAGACAAACACTTGTTTATTTAGGAAATGGACCCAGGACAACAGGAATACAATAGGATGTGTACAGTCAAAACAGGAAAATAGCTCAACACAGACTTGCTTTATTATAACAGCTACAGTGGTGCTTCAATTCTTAGGAAGTAACCATTAGTGCCATTTACTTATTCCATGAATTGTACTGTTTGTACTTTGTCATTGACTTATAAGAATCTGTATGAATTTTCAAAAGAAGTAACTTTGGTAGATTTTTTCTGCTCTGTTGCTGACTTCACCAACTGCCAGTCTGGGACAAAGAGCTCTTGGTTAAATAATATCTTTGATCATTCCTATCACTTTCACTTTATTCTTTCAGTGGAAAATTTTGGATATTACATTTCCCTCAGTATTTTGTATGAGAACCCCTTGGCCCCCAGGGTGGCTTCCTCCTGCCAGGCCTTGCTTGGTGCTGTGCGCTCAGCTGGCCCTGACCCAGGCACCGTTAGCTTAGCCAAAATCTTGTTTTCTCACTGCTGTCTCTGCTGGGTGCTGGCTTGACATGAGTGCCCCACACTCAGGGGAGCCACCAGAGGAGGAGATGGAAGCCAGAAGCTAGAGGAATGAGTGATCAGATTGACTTGTTGGCTCTTGGTACAGCAGTTGGGAGGGTTTTCTTGTTCAGTACAGTAAAAGGGGAACCACACAGTAAATTAGCAGGTGGTGGTCATGAAAACCAGGTCAACTGCATACAGTGGCATCAAGACAGCGGCTGCTTGTGTAGTTGTTCAGATGATGAGTCTATTGTGGAGCAGAACACACAGGTGTGTGAAGTGAGGTGCACATGGAAAGGGCACAATCATGGCGTCACTTTCCTGTGTATCAGCCCAGATGGGAAGAAGTTATTTTCAGCTTGCTGAAAAATCCAACTGTGGGTCTTGGACACCAAAGAAGTCTACAGACACTTCACGGGACACGGGGTGCCAGTGTCTTCACTTACTTTCACTGCTGTGAGACCCCTGGTGGGAGCCGCCCCTGATGGACTTGCTCCTTCTCCGGAGCGGGGCATGACCAGTGGGTTCCTGAGCCTGGCAGGTCCGCTCAGAAACCAAGACGACAGTGCGGCGATGTCTTTTCCCATCGCAGATGAGACTGTGTGCTCTGACTTGTCTATGTCTGAGAGCTGTCAAGGTAGCTGCTGTGTGGAGAGTGGTCAGGTCCATCCTTTGCATATGTATTAAATGGACACTGCAAACAGCCTTTGATTTCAAGCTTCAAGATTCTGATAGGAACCCCTGGGACAGGTGAGGAATCTGGGCCTTGACTCATCCCTGTGCCAGCAGCTGGCTTTTGTTCAGAGGAAAGCTCGCCCTTGCTCGTGTCAGGCTCTCGGATTCAGCTGCTACTGAGTGAGTGGGTTGAAACTCTGAGAACCTCACACATGTCTGGCAAGAGGCCGTTCAGACCTCTAGGCCCCAGAGGCAGAGGCGGCTGTAACAAGGAGTGTGAAAGGAAGAGAGGTCTTCCGAAGGGGCGTCTGATGACAAAAGAGCCAGCGAGGATGCCAACGATCATGGGGGTGAAGCCAAGGAAGAGAAAGTATGAAAGATGAAGATGCTGATGAAGAGGATGAAGAGGACGAAGAGGATGATGAGGGTGAAGTAAAGGAAGAGAACACTGGGGACAGAGACGCAGCCCGAGAAAGAGAAAGAAATGGAGATTTTGATTTAGATCCTGAAAATGAGAGTGAAGAAGAATGAAGACAGAAAAGCAAGCCAGTGACACCGGCTCACCTTGCCCAGTGCTGCCCGTGCTCCCAGGGAGGGTCGTCCCGGTGCTAGGATGTCCAGAGCCGCTGCACACACCCAAATTCATGGCAGCAGTTCCTACGCCACCTTACTCTCCTAGGTGCCCCAGGCTTTAAATGTGCAAATAAAATGTTAATAAATTCTACACAGCAAGTAGAAAAATATTTTGTATTAATACCACATCTATGTTAAGTGTATTAAACTGTCTGAGGTTTATTTAGCAACCGCTGAGCTTTTTCCCACTTAAGAATAGCACACAGAAACAACTCCTATGCCTTTTTCTTTTCTTGGGACTTTTAAAATAAGACTTCTTTTGCTTGCCAGGAGTTTGAATCATCTATCCAGAACAAGAGGCTAACCTCATCAGGTTTACACACATGCAAACACTCAATTTCACTTAATTTGGTGCAAATATGAATAACATAGATTGTGTCCTCAAGGAATTCAAAATGCAAGAGTGGGAATTAACATATCACAATAAACCTGAGAAAGGGTAGTTTTTTTTTTAAAGAGATGTAAAATAGCAAAAATCAAATTCCCAGTGCACAGTGTCTCACAGAACCTGTACTGACTATAGTTGTAGTTCAAAAGCTTTACATGTTTGTATCTTGGCAGTAGACTTTCGATCTTGGATACAAATGGGGTCACATGTACATTACTGAGGTAAGTACCTATATCTATAAGTTATTATCCATTTATTATCAAAGCTATAGTCTTTTCTAGTGATTCTTCTCTTTAAATCTTTTAAATTTACATTTAATTATAATTTTAATATAATTTATATTTATATTTAATTTTAATATACATTTTATATATACATTGTGATCACATTCAACATTGAGAATTTGTACCAGTATATGACACATCTTGATTCTCATTTTCTTCCATTCCCTTGCTCTCCCTACAACCTCCTGCCCCCTATATACATAAGCTTTGTTTTATTTTTTTAACCATCAGATTTTTCTTTCTCTTTTAAAAATACTTTTGAAGTTCAGCAGGGATTTCTCAGCATCTTTGACTCAGTTCTTCTTATGGACCATTTGCTGCTAAGTGGTGAGAAATTTAGAAATGATTTTTTTTTTTTTTTAGACAGGGTCATGCTTTGTAGTTCAGGCTGGCTCTAAACTCACTCTGTAGCCCAGGCAAGCCTCAAACTCAGCAATCCTCCTGCCTCTGCCTCCTGAGTGCTAGGACTACAGGTGTGAGCCACGAGGCCTGCACTGTGGTGTGTGGTACTGATTACTGGTGGGTGGGAATCACCATGCCCGGTATTGTTGTATCTGGTTACCAGCATCTACCCAGCAGTCTTGCGCTTGCTAGGCAGATGCCAGAACCACTGAGCTAAATCTCCAGGCCTAGACATGATTCTTAATGCTGCAATTTCTGGTCTCCATAGTCTAGGTTGTTTTCTCCTTTGCCTCAAGTTGCCATATTCAAAGTTTTAGAAAGCCCTAAAATGTCAATATTTCATAGATTTTTCTTCATAAATCTTCTTAGACAGTTCATCATTTATAGATTTGAACAGAGGAATGGGATTCACTGCATTCATAGCCCACCTCTTTCCATAGTCACTTAAGTGGCTGTCTAGCTGGAGACAGACCTGGCAAAGACACTCATGAAGGATGGAATCCACAGCTGCCTCAGAAAGTCAAGATAGGTGTGTTTGAAGTAAGAGTAAACAGTGTGTCTTTTATTTAATGAAGTTTGTAAATGTAAACGTTCACCATAGAGTTTGATCACAACTCATAAATCTGAATTTTTTTTTTGAGACAAGGTCTTGCTTTGTAGTTCAGGCTGGCCCTGAGCTCACTATGTATGTAGCCCAAGCAAACCTCGAACTCAGCAATCCTCCTGTCTCTGCCCCCCGAGTGCTGGGATGACAGGTGTGAGCCACCACGCCCATCATAAATCTGAATTTTTATTGTGACTTTCTATATGATACCTTGTCAAAATGTTAAAAACATATCTTTAAAATATTCAACTATAAAAGTAACATACTATTATAAATAAAATTAAATCAGCATTAAGTAATACAAACTTGTTTTATAAATTTTTATAAATTGGAAATACTAATATTTTCTCACAGGAGTAATGTGAAATGAAAAGAGAAAGCATATTGAAAAATTTAGTATGAAGCCAGAATATATAGTGTCCGTGTAAGGATGGCTTAGGGGTAGACCATGGGGCGGACTGAAGCTGTAACTTTGGGCACTTTAGATGCCATCATGACGAGTTAGAAGTTGACACATTTGGAAGCTGGAAGTTGCTGAAGGTCTGAGCAAGGAGGTAATAGGATGACTGCGTTTGAAGATGATGAGGCATCATGTTACAAGTTAGAAAATTTGGAGACGAGAAGTAGCCAGCTCGCAGGAGAAACGATAGTAATGCAGGCAACAGCAGTGAGAGTCTCACCTGAGCCAATACCATGGCATGAGTGCACCCTATAACTTTTTCAGACACATAAAGGCAAAGTGCATTTATTTGTAGAGGGGAAGGAGAAGTACATGAGTCAGGAAACCTGGTGGTTGTAAGCACAGTGGCTCGCTACAAAATCGGTATAACTCAGGAAGCTAGAGATAGTCTATGAAATATATTTAAACTGAAAATTTAAATGTAAAGAGTATGACAGGAATCACATTTTACTTCATAGCATTTTATGTCTTATAATATTTTTAGCTTATGGATCATTATTTTGTGTAGTTCTTCATGAGTATCAAGTCATGAAAAATTTACTCTCCGTTGAGCAGATGGAATTCCTGTCTTGCAAGAAACAGAGCCTCTTTTCCCCAGACCTCCTGTGGTTTCTACACAGAATACATACAGCAGTGGCTGTCACACTTTTTCCTGCCTGAAAACCCTGAGTAGTGGTTTCAAAACCAGTAGTGACCATAGTCTTTTAAAGCAGCATATCTTATGAATTTGGGTCTATAGATGGCACAGAATATCTGACAGCAGGTGGCACTGCCATAGTGACACCATCTCTTCCCTAGTAACACTTTTCAGTGGTGTTTTTTTTTTAAATCTCTGTATACAATAAACAGAGCACAGCACAGCAAAACAAAAACCTGAAGAAAAATGGGTTTCAGAGGTAAGTTCATTGTACCTGCTGATATCCGGTACCTACATGGAGTATAGTAAATGTTAAGCTGTTTCCCGGCCTGTCTCATCATTCATAAAACCAGTTTATGAGGTATATTTTTGACTTAAGTAGGTATTTATTGAGTACTAGTTTTCTACCTATTGCTTCGTCTATCTCAGTCTCCCTTTTCAAGGTACTTCCCCAGTTCCAGTCTCTTTCTATCCACTGTATCCCTTTTCCCCCCTCATCATTTTCTGCAATCCGTGTTCTTGAGAAGAAGTTGGCATACTTCAGTTCTAAGATGTTTGTGTCAGTTGCTCATAGCAACTGTGGAAAAACAATTTGCAAACTCTAGAAAGAAAGGCAGTGTTGGAGTGCTAAGTGAACCTTTCTGAATGCAGAGTGTCTGACGATGCATATGAATGCATTTTAATACGAAGGAATCATTCCAAAAGAAAATACCTACTTAAGTCAAAAATATACCTCATAAACTGGTTTTATGAGTGATGAGACAGGCCGGGAAACAGCTTAACATTTACTATACTCCATGTAGGTACCGGATATTAGCAGGTACAATGAACTTACCTCTGAAACCCATTTTTCTTCATGTTTAATAAGAAGGAATATTCCGAAAGAAAATAAAAGAGCATATATATGGGGGGGTGCAGGTGGGTAGGGATGTGAGTAAAAATGAGAATTAATTTCTGTCATATACTGGTACAAATTCCCAAGTGTTGTGTGTGATTGTGAGCTGTATAGAAAATGTACCAATAAAGAATTCAATTTAAAAAAAAAGAGATGAATGCTTCCAATGAGCATCGTATGTTCGCAACAGAGAGAATCAGTCCTTCGACAGTGTAGGAGAGGAGCTGATGGTCACACTGTTTTCCAGAGTAGGGTGGAAATAGAAATGTGTATCAAGGTACTCAAGTGCTTTTCAAAGAAATGTGATTTTGATAGTGTCTTGAAGGATCAATAGGAGTTTTGTAAGTATTAAAAGAAAATAAAATGTTTCAATTTTCTTAAAATGTATTATTTCTTTCCAACTGTATTTCTAGCTAGAAACTCTAGCCTAGGAATGTTTTTCAGTTTTCGCACAAATTGTCCATGGGTCATAAAAGTTAACTGCTACTGTCAGCAAATAACTAGTCATAATGCTGTTTCTATACTAAAGATTTACCTAGAAGAAAAAATGATAAAAAATTATTTAAATCAATTCCTTATAATTAATTTCTAAAAGTTCCTTGAACCACTGTATCTCAGAAAGATTCATACAAAACATGCCTAGTTTTGAATTTTCTATGCGCTATGCATTTTCATATGTTTATATTTAAACACTAAATACTTCTTAATTTGGAGCTTAAAAGACTGATTTAACTTTTAAATTCAAAAGATAACAATTTTTGAGACTATATTAGCATATGTTCTTTTTTTCTTTATAAGTTTTTCTGTATGTTGGGTACATATTATGATCACATTCATCACTGCGTATTTGCGCCTGTACATAATGTACCTTGCTCCTTATTTTTTCCCATTCCCCTGCCTTCTGTTCAACCCAGTCCCCTAGTACATAAGCTTTGTTTCCATTTTTTCTTTTCACCTTCACCTTTTTTCTTTCTCTCCTTCGCTTTCCCCTACCTCCCTATTTCCCCGTCCTCTTTGAGCATTTTCTTCCTACTTCATGATACCAAATACATGTTTTGGACCTCATTTACACCTTCAGATTCTCACACTAGAGAAATGATGTGGTATTTTAGACACTGAATATTAAATGAATAAAACAGTATAAAATATATATTTATATACAGTCGTTATATATATAACCTTATCACACAAATCATACAAATCGTATGAGTGTAGTGACTACCTACTATAAGACGGCCTTAATTTCAACCCCTAAACAGTCCTTAGGGTCCTTCTTAGTAAATGATTCCTACAAAACAGAGCTGTGAAGACTTCTAGCCCTACAGTTTAATTTTGCCGATTTTGAAAATGTATGTAAAAGGAATCATACTGTACACATTCTTTTGTTTCTAATTTTTAGATATAATAATTTTGAGATCATGTATATTGCTGAATGCATAGCATGCATATATGATGTATAACTTTATCAAGTGAGTATTCTTTAATGAATATATACTTTCTATTGTTGGTAGATATTTGAGTGGTTTTTTTTTTGCCTTTTCTGACTACTGAGATTTCTGTTCTTAGTATGTTAGGCATTATTAAGTAAAGGTAAAAATGGGATCTTGAATGTTACTGGTTAACTTAACTCTCATTTCTACATGAAGGTGTTTGACTTTGTACAAGATATTTAATTTCTTCACCCCTAAATTGAGTAGTTAAATCTGCTACCCTGGTTAGTTTGAGTATTTATTATCTCAAAATACAAAAAGCTCCCAAAATAGCATCTAATTCATGATTTTTCAATGTTTGCTTCTTTTAAATTACTTTTATTACAATGGATTATATATATTATTGATGGTGCCTTTTTTTTTTTGGAGACAGGGTCTCGCTTTGTAGTTCAGGCTGGCCCTAAGCTCACTATGTAGCTCAGGCAAGCCTCGAACTTGGCAATCCTCCTGACTCTGCCTTCCGAGTGCTCGGATTACAAGTGTGAGCCACCACGCCTGGCACTGTGGTATGTAGTATTGATTGCTGGTGGGTGTGAGTCACCATGCCCAGCATTCTATGTGGTTACCAAAATCGAACTCAGGACCTTGTGCTTGCGAGGCAGGCGCCAGAACCACTGAGCTAAATCTCTGGCCCTAACAGTGTACATTTCGAAGCTTAAACTGAGCTGGCACAACTTAGCTTTTCTTAAACTAGAGTATATTTGTGTATGTTGTGTATATCTGAGTATGTGTAGGCACATTTGTGTGTTTGTGTGGTGCTATATTTATAAAAATTATCTTAGTGAATATTTTGTGTTGAATTTATTTAGCTTTGGTGTGTTTCTTCATGTTGGCAACACTATCTTGCGGAATGCAGAGTGGAGGCTGAGTTTGCTGAGCTGTTTGAACAGAAGCTGTTTTGCATATTTATCTGTCATATCTTCAGGCCCTAGGGAAGCCTGATGCTTCTGCCCAGTCTAATCCCCTATCTCTTCCCTTTTTTCTCTTTGTCTTTACTCACAGTGTGAAGGGCTTTAAGTGGATTTCTGAGAGAATCTATATAATAACTACCTTTTCAGTTATGTTTTCAAAAATATAATTCTTTAAATAGTTATGTATATAAGTCTGCCTTATACATTTCACTAGAACTAAAAGTAAATCTCCCATCCTAGTACTATTATCAGGGAAGATAGCATCCCAGATTTGATCAGATTCATGGGCAGGTAAGAGATATACCTGGATCATTACTAAAATGTCTTTATATCATTGTTTCATTCTTTAGCTCACTTTTAAAATATTTTCATTAATCTCAAGTTTAGAAGCTATTCCTTTCATCCCTATATTTAATCTTTCATTGGTACTGAAAACTTTGATAGCATTCATTTATCCATGTTTTAATTAACAGTGTAACACATCTGCTAACCAACTGATGTTCGTATAGCTGAGAAAACAAATGTGTGTCTATTCCCATGGAGTTTAGAGATTGTTTTTAAAAAGTAAAACATTAGACATCATATTTACATATCATTTCAGATTCTGTTAAGAGCAACAGATGGAAGGAACTGGCCACTGTGAAACTGAATAACCAAGTGGGGAGTTACATTACTAAATAATCAAGCATCGGTGGAGGCTTCTCCAGAGGTAGTACTGAAAATTAGGAAAAAGCAAAGGAGAAGAAAATAGTCAAGTCCAGAGTTAAGGTATGGCATTTAATAGCAGAGATGCTTTTTGAACATTTATAGAGGGCCATAATTAATCCCTTCATCAGTGAGTTCTAATATTGGGGGAAACATACAGATAGGTAGGTGAAGATGTTTATTTGATGCTAAGTAGCAGGACTTTCTGGAAGCCTGGAGAACTGTGAAATATTTTAACCAGTGGTTCTCAGTCAAGAGTGGTTTTCCCTTCAGAGACATTTTTAAATATCTGGAGACTTTTTTAATTAATTGAGGGTAAATTATCAGCAAGTTGGGGTGTGACTAGCATTTTGTTGGTTAAGGGCACTACTGTAAATCCTCCAATGCACAGGAAAATACCTTCACCAACTCCAAACAAAGAATTTTTCTGCCCTAAAATATAAACAGTGCTGAAGCTGAGGGAGGGACCCTGGTTTTGATGATCATCCATGTAGAAAATGTTGGTTTCTAGTTGTAGGAAATCTTGGTTGCATTTTCTACATTTCCAGGTCTCCAAAATGTTGGTTAAAATATTAATGCTAAAAAATCCATATGATCCTTGTATTATATTCGTCTGTGAAACAATTTGCTGTTCGTAGCAGATAAACAAAACTGTGTTTGAAATTATGTTAAAATATTATACTAAGAAACTCGACTGCACTCAGATCCTAGATTCTAATAGACAAACTCAAGTTAGAGTTTGGTCCTAACAGACTTAGACAAGAGAATACATACATTGTGATGAAATGCATTCCTAAGTAGAGAAATCAATTGAATGTGGTAATTCTGTTGCTAGTATACTTACATAATCTAGAAGAAAAAAGAGGTAAGTTTGTAAGATGAGCATGGAGATGAGCCCTATGAAGATCATAGAAGCATAAGGTTCTTGTTATGAAGAAGGTGGTATAGGGCATAGCTAGATGGGAAAAAGAGAGAAAGGAACACAGTAAGGATATTATGGTAGGGGGTATGATGCCCTTTGATGAAAGTTGTGTTTGCCAGGAGAAACGAAGAATCTAAAGCACCATTAGATGGTGTTCTACAAAGTTTCTTGAATGAGGAAGAAAACAGAATTATAAGACTTGGAGATAAACTGGGGAGTTAAAATAATATGGGGTTAGGCTCTGGGGAGAAAGGAACCCTTCTCCACTGTTGATGGGATTACAGACTTGTACAACCATTGTGGAGATCTGTGTGGAGATTTTCTCAGAAAACTAGGACTAGGGGTCCCATTTCACCCTGCTATCCCCCTGCTAGGAATATACCCAAAGGAATTTTAAAAATCACACTGGAAAGACAGATGTACACCCTTGTTCATAGCAGCTCAGTTCGTGATAGCTTAATCTTGGAAACAACCCAAATGCCCATCAACTGGAGGCTGGATAAAGAAGATGTAGTTTTTTTTAATAAAATGGAGTATTATTCTCCCATAAAGAATGACAAGATTGATTCATTTATGTGCAAATGGATACACCTGGAGGACACACTAATGAGTGAAATAAATAGATCACAGATAGGCAAATACCAGATCTTCTCTTTGATATGAGCACCTGTAGATGCAAATGAGCTCTAGAATGTATGGCAGTATTTGTAGAAGGGGAAATTTCCAAAGGAAATTAGGTGTGGGAATGTAATGAGGGGAAGGAAAAAATATGATTCTGAAAGGAAATAAAAGAGCACGTTAGGGGGTGGGGAGGTGTGGGTGGGTAGGGATATGGGTAAAAATGAGAATTAACTTGTGTCATATATTGGTACAAATTCCCCAATGTTATGTATGATTGTGAGATGTATATAAAATGTGCCAATAAAGAATTCAATTAAATAATATGGGGTGACTTCAGTGTCTGCAAAGCTGGGCACTAGGCAAATGATTGTATCTGCTGTGCATTCGTGAAAGCACAGCTGGGCAGGAAGGATGGGGAGATGTCATTCAGAACTGAAGGTGCAGAGTTGAAGATGCCTCCAGCCTATCCACATGGAAATGGATGAGGAACAGTGGACATAGCTGTCTCAAACATGAGAAAGTTCCAGGCTCAAACTAGAAACTAGACATCGTTTACATGACAGGGGATGTCTTGGAGAGGACTAGAGAGCCACTTATTGACTTGCACTTCACCTAGGGAAAAATCAAGTCAATCTGTCATAAATTCAAGCATAGTCACTTTTGCTTAGTATTACTTCATATGTTTGTAAGTGACACTGAGTACAAACAAAACCTAGGTTCTTTCCTACAAGCAGATGCCTCCAAAATGCAAGCATTTGTTACAATAATGCAGCCAATACTCATATTTTTAGTTGTCTCTTTAGGAATTGCATAGAGTTTTATAGATCGCTAGGAAAACTCACCTTATAGCAATTGGATGAAGTGTGTACCCTTTCTGGAAAATAAAGTAAAAAATAATTATAATTTAATGTTGTATGTGATCAGTATAATAAATGTTAATGGACATCATGATATTTAGTTTGGTTATCCCCATGACCTAAGTATATATTCATTTTTAGTTTGGTTATCCCCATGACCTAAGTATATATTCATTTTTTTAGTTGAAAAAAGAGTTGTAGTAGAGTTAAAATCATTTCCTTAAGGCCACAGAATTCTACTTAAAACTCAGAGAAAAGTCTTTTTAGCACTTTGGGTAATCATAATTTAATATTAAAATATAAGTACAGAATAATAAAACTAATTTCTAAAGTATTATTAAAGAACTCCCTTCCCTCCTCAAAGAAATGAATTCCAAATGTCACTTAAGATTATAGCCTATTGAAAGTTCACACATGAGTTGCATGCATGCGTGTGTGTGTGTGTGTGGGGGGGGGGAGTGTTGGAGCAGGAATCCACTCCCTTGCACTGCTGAGCACATTCTCTGTGTGTTTTACCACTGAACTACCTCCAGCCTGAAAGCGCTATTTTGGGAAAGGATCTTTATTTTAGGTTACATTTTTAGTACTATTGGCTTAATATTTTTTATTATTTTAAAGTAGCTCATTTTGTATAAGAGGAAAAAAGATTTGGGATTAATCACAAATGACATTTATTCTTTAGTTTGCTAAATTTGCTCTAGATGACATTATACTGAAAGCAAGGGATTTACTTTTTTTTTTCCAGTAGTGGGAAATAAACTCTGAACCTTGTGCTTGCTAGGTAGGTGCAGTGTCACTGAGCTACATCTCCAGTCTAAGAGACTGGCTTTTAACTCTTCCTTTAGTAACCATCCACAGAAGATACTCATTGAAAACTTACACAAATTTAAACATAAACAGAAAGTGACAGGGAAAATGTCTCATTTATTTTTTTACCTCATCTTATAGAAGCCTTTGTATGGAGAGAAGGAAGAGAGCGTCAGTCAAAATTAATACAGATCTGGGGACAAAGATTTAGCTCAGTGGTTCCAGCACCTGTCTAGCAAGCTCAAGGTCCCTGGTTTGATCCCTGGTAAACACATACAACAATACTGGGTGTGGTGACTCATGCCCACCAGCTATCTGTACCACATACCACAAATGAGGGGCTTGGTGGCTCAAACCTGTAATTCCAGCACTCCGGAGGCAGAGGCAAGAGGATTGCTGAGTTCAAGGCTTGCCTGGGCTACACAGTGAGGTCAGGGCCAGCCTGAACTACAAAGCAAGACCCTGTTTCAGAAAAAAAAAAAAGATCTAACAGCTCTCTCATGTGTTTGCACACACAGGATCCTACTCACTATTACTTTTCTAGTTACTACATTCATGGAAGAGGAAACAGCGCACATTGTTCTTTGGGAGAAAGATTTTTGCAGTTGTTGAAAATATCCCAGTACCTTTCTTAGCAGTTATAATAGAAATGTGTGTTGTCTCTGATATTGAGGTGACTTAATGAATATTCTGAGGAAAGGAGTGCTGCAGGTTTTCCGTTATGCCTCATTATTTATTTTTAGTGAATATATTAATCATTAATCACTTCACTTTCCGAGGGGTGTCAGCATGATTAGAATACTATGAAGTCATCGTGAGGAATTAGCATGCTCTGTAGGAGAGACAACTTCTAGGGTGACTTTGTGTCATGGACCCCAGCCAGCCAGCTTTTAAAGATCCTGAAATAATTCTAAACCCTTAGGCAAAAGTAACAGAAATATAAGTAAATAAAAATTAGAGCATGTTATCAGAAGTGCTGCTGACTTTCTTTAGCCAAAAGGTCCCATTAATTCTCACTGATCCTATTTAGTGTCTTTTCTATCAGTATGTCCTAATCAATCAGAACAGGACATTTACTCTTATTTTTATTTTTCATCTTTCATAACTGGAATGAAGTTTAAAAGTTCCTGAAGTTATTTTTACCATACTGACTGTAGTTGAAAATGTTTATATAAAGTGCAATATATAAAAGTGCACATTAAAAATATGTAGTCAGTCATATTATTGCAAGCAACAGCATTGCTTAGGATTTGAAGGGTATTTATTTTAGAGTGTAATCCTGAGACATCTGAAAAAGTAGATATAGATTCACTGGCTAATACTTGTTAAAATAGTTGGAAGTTGCTAATACGATATTAATGTAGTAGCCTAAGGTCAGACAAGACCAGGAATATCACTCAGAATCCCATAGGAATGAATTTGAAATAGATCCACAAAATTTGTGCTCCTGCCACACCATGAAAAACTACAGAATTCTATCTGCACCTTTCATTTTATAAAATTCACAATTTGGAAGAATTGCATAAACCATTCAAGGAAATGGCATTACTGTGTCCTTTGTCACAGGCTCATAGATAATAAACAGTCATACAGTGAGCCAGAAATGCAGAGTCAGAAGAGATTTAATTAAAGCTAGTTAAGAAAGTAAAAAACTCAAATCACGTGGACTAGTTAGATTAATGTATAACTTGCAGTGAGGACTGGAGAACCAAGCGTCCTTGTAAGGAAGGAATGGGCTCACAGACTGCAAACAGGGTGCCAGCATTCTTAGTTTTCTCTCCAGGTAAGAAAAGAAAAGAAAGGAGGTCCTACTCCTCACGCTCCTAACAAGCATTCTCTACACGATGCATAGTCTCATGTTGTAAACATGGAACTATCAGCTTGCGTAGGAAGTACTGTAATATATTCTTTTTTGGGTTAAAAATGTCTTATTTACCTCTACCGGTGCTTATATCAAAGAAAAGATCCAGTATTTGCATATCTGTGTTCTACTTATTTCACTTATTAGTGTGTCCTTCAGGTGTCTCCATTTGCATATACATGAATGAATCTTGTTGTTCTTTATGGCAGAGTAATACTCCATTTTAAAAAAGAAACACATCTTCTTTATCGAGTCTCCAGTTGATGGACATTTGGGTTGTTTCCAAGACTGGGCTATCACAAACTGAGCTGCTATGAACAAGGGTGTACATCTATCTCCAATGTGATTTTTAAAATTCCTTTGGATATATTCCTAGCAGGGGGATAGCAGAGTCAATTGGGACCTCTAGTCCTAGTTTTCTGAAGAATCTCCACACAGATCTCCACAATGGTTGCACAAGTCTACAATCCCACCAGCAGTTGAGAAAGGTTCCTTTCTCCCCAGAGCCTCCCCAGCATTTATCGTTGGTTGATTTTGTAATAGCGGCCATTTTTTGTGGAGTGAGATGGAATCTCAGTGTTTTTTTCATTTGCATCTCTTGAATGACCAGCGATGTTGAACATTTCTTCATATGCTTCTTGGCTGCTTTGACTTCTGCCTCTGAGAAGTGTCTGTTCATTTCAGATGCCCATTTTTGAATTGGGTCTTTACACTTGGGGAGACTGATTTGTTTAAATTCCTTGTATATTATAGATAATAGCCCTTTGTCTGACAAACAGTTAGTAAAGACTTTTTCCCATGTTGTTGGTTGTCTTTTAGTAGTGCCAGTGATTTCTTTTGTTGTGCAGAAACTTTTTAGTAGAATGAGATCCCATTTGTTGATTTTTTCTGCTAGTTCTTGAGCTACAGAGGATGTATGATAGTTTTTTGTAGAATGGGAAAAAGCCAAAAGGAATTTGGTGTGGGAACGTAATGAGGGGAAGGAATGAATATGATTTGGAAAAAAGTAAAAGAGTATGTATATAGGGGGTGGTTGGGCAGGGATGTGGGAAAAAATGGGAATTGACCTGTGTCACATCTGGTACAAATTCCCCAATGTTGTTTGTGATTGTGAGTTATGTATATAATGTATCAATAAAGTTTACTGAATAATGAAAAAAACTCTTATTAAAGGTTAATATAATTAAAAATATCTTATCAAAGGTTAACATAAATAATCAAACATGCAGTGTTAGTATTTTATGTTATGTTAAAGAAACAACAAAATCTGTGTAGTTTTAGTAATTAAATTCCTAGCAGTATTTATTTATTTTTGGTAATACAATACAGGACATACCTTACAGTTTCAAATGAAAAAAATGTTAAAATGAGGCATTAACATTACTCATGTTTTAAATTTGAAAACAAGAACAGAAAATTGCTTTTTGAAACAAAGTGAAATAATTAAGAAGGCTTAACATTTAATATATTTAAATTATAGTTTTTCAATAGAAAATAATTACTGAAAATTTATGACGTTTTTGTTAGGAGAGCTTGTGCCTGTATTCTCTCTTAATGTACAGGTGGATGCAGGCCGTTAAAACATCAAGCTTTTCACTCAGCCCTCTCAGATGACTGAGTTCTAAAATATCTGTGGAGGATATTGGTATGTTTTTGTATCTCTATTTGGAAAGCTTCCAAAGAGAGAGTTAATTAACTGCAAACATTATAAGTGCAGGTTAAATGTATTGGAAAGCTATATAAATTATAAAGCAGGTAAAATATTAATCAGAAGGTATTTTAAAGTGTTGTTAAATGTTTATTACATTTATGATTAGAGGACATTGTAAATTGAAAACATTGATAAGCAACTTTTTAGTAGGGATCAGAAGTAATATCCCATCTGAAATGCATAAGAAAACTAAACAGTACGGAAGTAGGGTTCTGTACAAACTAGTCATTAGGCAGTGGAAAACTGTGCTCCTTTGAGATGAGCCCTTTGCTTGGTCCAGTTTACTTCTTGAAGAAAATTCTCACCCTAAAGCATAGGAAGCACATCTCTGTAGTTTTCCTAAGTTAAGAGGACATAGCTGGGAGTTCTGGGATGTCAAAGCAGTTACTTTTTGCAGAGAGGACTGAGAAGACAGTCCGACCTAGAAAAACTACCACTGCTGCTGCGGAAGAAGGAGCCCCTTGGACCTTGCAGTGGAGCTCTGAGTGGCACAGATGTGTGTGGAAAATACTCCGAGAGAAGGAAAGCCATCTGAAGTGTTTTACTGAAGAAAATACCACCTAGTGCTCATAGAGAGTAGTGAGCAATGCTGATCCCAAGAGCCAGAAAAGAAAAATCTTCCAGGGGTTTCACTGGATAATGAGTTGGTTAAGAGGATTCATCCATCACCAACTGGGGTAACTAACCCTAAAGGAAACCTTTGTTCTGCCAAGTAAAGCTAAAGGCAAGCCTAAAAAAATCAGATTGTTTTCAACTAACTTGACTTCCCATAAAAAAAAATTTGTAGGGTTGCAAACATATTCATCTCAATGTACAATTCTCAACTTTCTTAGGTAATAATAAAATATCATATTTACAAATAGCAGAAAAATAGGAACACTGAGAAGAAAACTCAGTTACAACTGATCCAGAAGGTTAGAGATACATTATCACATAAGAAAGAATTTACAAAAATCAAAGTTCATTTCTGAGTAAAAATTCTGATCAAATTAGAAATTGAAGGGAGAGTATTACTTTGTTAAAAAATATGTTTGAGGGCCAGAGATTTAGTTCAGTGATTCTAGGCCTGCTTAGCAAGTGCAAGGTCCCTGGTTCAATCCCTGGTAACTACATACAGTACCAGGTGTGATGACTCACATCCACTAGCATTCAGTACCACACCCCACAGTGCTGGGCATGGTGGCTCATGCCTGTAATCCCAGCACTCAGGAGGCAGAGGCATCTCAGTACCACACACCACAGTGCTGGGCATGGTGGCTCATGCCTGTAATCCCAGCACTCAGGAGGCAGAGGTAGGTAGATTGCTGAGTTCAAGGCTGGCTGAGCTCAGGGGCAGCCTAAACTACAAAACAAGACCCTGTCTCAAAAAAAACAAAACCAAAACAATCCCCATAGCACAGAACAACAACAACAAGAACAACAACAAAAAATGCCAA
Organism: Thryonomys swinderianus; assembly: GCA_004025085.1. Taxonomy (NCBI): domain Eukaryota; kingdom Metazoa; phylum Chordata; class Mammalia; order Rodentia; family Thryonomyidae; genus Thryonomys; species Thryonomys swinderianus. Next base: position 21,052 of record PVIC010003097.1, read on the forward strand.
ATAAACAAACAAAAGATATGCTTGAAAATCCTACAGTTAATACCTGAAATTAAAATATTCACAAGATTTGCACTAGGACATCACTGAAGATGAGATCACAAATAAATACGTGTAGAGATCCACACATCCCAGAGAAAGGCAAATGGAAATCACAAGGACAAACTCCTACACAACTGTTAGAATCAGTCTAATATTGATGATGAAAAGTGCTGCTAAGGTTGTGAAATAGCAAACTCTCATGCTACTGGTGCAAACATGAAATGCCATAACTACTTTGGTAATTTTGTTTACAATTTAAAATATACTTACTGTATAATTCTCATGGTTGTTGTCAGAACATACTCAATAGAGATAAAAATGGAATGATATGCAAAGGCTTGTATACTAATGTTTATATCAACTTCACTTGTAACGGGAAAACATCTGGAAACAACTGAATGTCTACTCAAATATAAATGTATAAACAATTATAGAACTATATACTCATATGATCAGGAACTAATCAATAAGTTATTTAATGAAATAGAGAAATGCATTTCACAGGAAAGAATTTAGAGACTGTTATTTGGAGTGAAAGAAGTCAGATATATCTGCCCTGAAAAAGTAAAGAGTACATTTCATTTATATAAATTCTTTTTTTTTTTTTTTTTTGGAGACAGGGTCTCGCTTTGTAGTTCAGCTGGCTCTGAGCTCACTATGTAGCCCAGGCAAGCCTCAAACTCAGCAACCCTCCTGCCTCTGCCTCCCAAGTGTTGGGATTTTAGGCATGAGCCACCACGCCCGGCACTGTGGCATGTGGTATTGATAGCTGGTGGGCGTGAGTCTCCATGCACAGCATTGTATGTGGTTACCGGGGATTGAACCCAGGACCTTGCGCTTGTAAGGCAGGCGCCAGAACAACTGAGCTAACCCTCCAGCCCATCATTTATATAAATTCTTGCAGTGCAACTGTATTAGTCAGCATTCCTCTTGCTGATATTCAATATCCAAACCCTTGGTGTAAAGGGAGGTTTATGCTGTTGGAGCAGCTCGAGGCAGAAACTCAATGGCAAAAAAATGTATGAAACAAAACTGTTCAATTAATGGTTCTGAGAAGCACTGGAGGAAACCAACAACAGGAGGGAGACGCCAGATATAGGGTCCAGGGTCCAACATGACGCCCGCGTGGCCTAATGGGTACACTGAGAAGTGTAGTCTGTTGATCCTTTGGATGGGCCCCAAGGTAATTAAGTTGACTTAATTAGCCATGGTGTTCCATCAAATCCCAACTTTATACCTGAATAGAAGCTACACTTAATCTCCAAAAAAATACAGTAACATGTTAATAATTGTGTTTTGCACTATGCTACTATCCTGCATAAAGCAGAAAATTCATAATCCCTTTCTGAAAGACTCAACAGTTCCAACATTTCTCAAAGCCCAAGTCAAGGTCTCTTCTAAGGCTCGGGAAAACTTCTTGGCTATGACACTGTAAAAATCAAAACCAAGTCACATAAAAGCAAGGCAAGACGGGACTGGGCAAACACTCCCATTCCAAATAGGAGGACCAGGCGATAGATAAAGTACGGGGCAAACATTAAGTCTGAGAGCTCCACACCTGACAGAGGGGCACATGGCGATCGAAGGCGAGCTCCACAGGGCTCAGGCTCCCTTCGCGGTCTTGTGGGTGCAGCCTGGATGGACTCTCCCTTGACTTGACTCTGCTCATGGGCTGCGGTGGTCCTCAGCAGCTGTTCCCCGTTCTTGTGTCTCCAAATTCCTGGGGTCTCCTCTTTTCCTTCTGTTTCATTCTCACAGATTCATACACTTTCCTCTTGGGGGCTCCTTGCCTGGCCTCACAGGTCTTCCTTGAAGTGTGTGCAGAAGCCTTTCTGATCCTACAATTCCAGGAATCTACACGTGGGTAAAACCATCAAGTACACTATGCCAAGGTCTCTGTCAGTCAGTCCCCTTTGGACCATGTCCAAAACATATATACAATGTATTGTATGTCCATTTTATTAAAATGAAACTATTTTAAAATCTTGATCTACATTTCTGCATTAATTTCCTTTATAAAATATCAATTAAAACTGTATAACCTCGTCTTTGTAAATAAAAATATATATGATGCGCCCAAAATAGTACTGTCAAACACAAAACTGACTTACTAAAACTCTGAGACGTATGAAATTTTTCTATTTTTATTAAGAGTCTCATTTGATTCTTACGTGCAAGAGGCTTGGGAATTATGCTTGCAAATGATCAGTATTTTACAATTTTTATAAAATCTTTGTGTCAATAACATTTTTATCTTGAAAATTGTTCCATGAATGAACAACATTTGGCTTGGCTAGAAAGGTGATAGAAAGTAATTTATGAGTAAACTTGCTTGGCAAGTTTATACAGTTATTTATGCTGGAAAAAACAGCAGTTCTTACATGAGAAACTTATATCAACGCTGTGTGGCAAATACCACTCCCCCGACTTCTGACGTTTTTCTTCTCAGTGTAACAGAGCGCATTCAAAAGGGAAGCAGCTCAAGGAAGAAGATACATAGGCTGAGATGTCATATTTCTATTTGTGAATTTCATGCCCCCATGAAGAAAAGAAAGCTGGGTGATTTGAAAAGATGGCATTGCAGGCAGATATTAGTGAGGCATAGAGAGAATACGGCAAGAGAAAAGCCAGCAGGACAAGAATATGGGAGTCGGGCCAGAGATTTAGCTCAGTGGTTCTGGCGCCTGCCTTGCAAGTGCAAGGTCCTGAGTTCGATCCCCGGTAACCACATACAATGCTGGACGTGGTGACCCACGCCCACCAGTAATCAATACCACATACCACAGTGCTGGGCATGGTGGCTCATGCCTGTAACCCCAGCACTCGGGAGGCAGAGGCAGGAGGATTGCTGAGTTCGAGGCTTGCCTGGGCTATATAGTGAGCTCAGGGTCAGCCTGAACTACAAAGGGAAACCCTGTCTCAAAAAAAAAAACAAAAAACAAAAGAATATTAGAGTCAAGATTGTGGGTGTTCGTGTATGTCAAGCCCTGTCAGTGGCTATAAGAAGGTTTATTATTATATATATTTACATTTTCTTTGCTGAGACACCCAATTGAATCCGGTTAATTCAGTGACTTAGGAAATTTGTTCTTTTGAATTTCATGAAATGATGTTAATATGTAATTTTCAATTTGTAGTATTTTTAACTTTTTAAAGAATCTGGAATGAGAAAAAAATCCTTCATGGTTTGGTGCTGATGAATATTAATACTCATTATTAATACTCATTATTCTTCCTCACCTTGGAAGCCTGCATGAGAGGCACACCATTTTCCTAGACCAAGACCCTGCCTTGCAGAGTTCCAGTTATAATCTGCAGAGGGAGCTGGCAGGAAGGAGACACCTCAGTTGCTTACAGATGATCTTTCTTAAATAAAAACTGTTCAAATCATAGAGACTTTGCAGTAATGTTAATTCAGTGAAGGATGTCCCTTCCTTGTGAAATGGGAATAAAGTTTGTTGTAGCAAAGTAGTACATGCAAATTACTTTGGAGATTTAGTTCAGTGGTTCCAATGCCTGCCTAGCAAGCCCCAAGTCCCTGGATATATCTCCAGTAACCACATACAACAATATCGGGTGTGGTGACTCACACTCATCAGCAATCAGTACCACATACCACAAATGCCAGGTTTGGTGGCTCAAGCCTGTAATCCTGCACTCGGGAGGCAGAGGCAGGAGGATTGTTGAGTTCCAGGCTTGCCTGGGCTACATAGCTAGCTCAGGTTCAGCCTGAACTACAAACAGAGACCCTGCCAAAAAAAAAAAAAATTAATTTGCTATGTTTGCTATGGTGTCAGTAAATGTTGGTCATTAAAAATGTAGAGAGTCAAAATAGCAAAGTTGAAAGGTACTATATTATGAGAAAGATTAGAGGACTAGTACCCAATATGTGTACATTTGGGAAGACTCTCTTATCCCACTCAGGCTGCTTTTATTTGAAGAATTAAACTTTTTTTTTTTCTTTTGAGTCAGGGTCTCACTTTGTAGTTCAGGCTGGCCCTGAGCTCACTATGTAGCCCAGGCAAGCCTCGAACTCAGCAATCCTCCTGTCTCTGCCTCCGGAGTGCTGGGATTACAGGTTTGAGCCACCACATCCAGCACTATGATATGTGGTACTGATTGCTGGTGGGCATGAGTCACCATGCCTGGTTTTGTTGTATGTGGTAACCGGGGTTATAACCAGGGACCTTGAGCTTGCTAGGCAGGCACTGGAACCACTGAGCTAAATCTCTGACCCCCGAATTATATGATTTTTAATCTATGTCTGATGGAAAGCTAGATCAATTGGATATGCTCAGGTCCCTTCCATAGCCAGGTTCTACTAAGACAGGAGAAGAAAAAATATGATGGTAATAAAGAAAACGGGGAAAAAAGCTTACATATATAGAAGGCAAGAGGGTTGTAGAGTGGGTGGGAGAATGGGAAAAAATGAGAATTAATACTGTGTCCTATATTGGTAGAAATTCTCAATATTATGTGTGATCATGATGTGTATATGTAATGTACTGATAAACTTTCAAATTTAAACAAAAATGAAGTCCTGACAGGACCGGTAGGTGCATACCGTATTTGGAAAACCTATCCAAAAACCATGGTCATAGCTGTATCTTAGTGACATTGATTTTGTTGGTCCTGTTGTGTTGGAGTTTGCCACCCATCCCCAAATAATCCTTTGTGAAGCAGTTTGTAATTAGATATAACACAATAGAAGCAAACAGAGAATTATACTTGGGATGTGCCAGGAGCTAAAATGAAAAAAACAGTAATGTGTTGAAGAGAACTGTTAAGCAGATTGAGTACTAAGGTTGCTGATCCATTTCTAATTCCAATTAACCTTAATTTGTTTAGAGGCTCAGCAACACCAAATGAATGGAACTGGCCAATTAGCAGACTGGCAACATGAGTTCAGCTCACCAAAGGGTATTTATCTGCTGGACACGAAGAGGATAAAATTCTGCTAATGCTGTGATAAGTGGCAGGGCACGGCTCTGTCTTGAAGAAGTCGTAACTTGGGACATATAAAACACACACACTCTGAAACGCTGAGATAGGGACTGTGCGGAGTGAACCTGCATCTCACTTGGGAATTTTATTAGCAAGTACCATTGTGGCTACTTACAAGTGAATATTAATTGGTATATTATATGAGCCTGTGGGATTCAGACTATGATTAATTCTTGGCCACATCATGTTCTTAGCAAGGACTCAGTGTTCAACAACTGCTAATGGAAGTTCTCATTTAATTGTCAAGTACCGCTGTTTCCTTAGTGAATATGCCATACTCTTTATAAAAGTCTGTTCTACCTTTTGCCAAAAAAATTTGGCATAGTCCATTTAAAAATTTTTGAAGCAAATGTTTTTGAAAGACTAATCTGCTAAGAAATGTATTAAGTAGATTCATTTCTTTCTTGAACAGCCCCCATCTGACCTGTTCAAAAGTGAAGTCCTCGGGTCCCTATCAAAATGAGCTGAGGTGAAATCCATTTCACAGCTTTACTGGTTACTAAATTGAATTTTTCATGTTTAAAATTATTATCAAAATATACAAATTATATTTATAATACATTACTACACTAGTGAAAATTATGTGGAAGGTGGGTTTAGACACGTAGGAGGCTAGGAGGGCTCTCAGGAGGTCCTAGCATGAGAACAGGAAGCAGCAACTCGGTCCTGCTCTGATGATAGCTTGAGGTGTAGCCTCAGGTAACTTATTTCATTTCAGGGAGTCTCTAGTTTTGTCATGGTGATAATAATGTATGCCTGCTTTCCCAGTGTGTTGTGTGGATTAATTATTTAATGTTTACCAAGTGCTTTGAAGATGAAGAAGAAAGATGCAATACTAAGTTTATTACTTGGAATAGGCTGTGTTAGGCTGCATCAATCTGTTTCAGCAGTGAGGGCTGTATTTGGGGGGGGACAAAAAAAAACCCTCCTCATTGTGAAAGAGAGGAAGATGAAACAGCCACTCTAACTGAATCATATATTTCCTGCCCTTTACTGTTTGAAGAAATGTATTTGACAGGTAAAGAAAGCAGGAAGGTATTTAAAACTTATTTGCATAAAATGTCTCTTGGGCCAAACCAACATCGACTTGATTTTACACCATACGTTAACTGTGAATTCATGCTCTAAACAATGACTCAGACAACAAAAACTTTCTATTGCAAACAAAGGCTTATGATGAACCTACTTTGAAAATAGTAAATGGATACATTTATTTTTATTTGGGTGCAGTTTCAAACTAAGAAACAGAATCAATTGAAGAATATTTCCAAAGAGGTAGAAACAAACAGATTTTGTAGTTAAGTTATAAAGTAAGTGAAAACCATATAGATGCCAGTACTTTCTCATCCCCATGGCTTATCTGGGCACTATCATGTGCAAAGGATTTACAGATTTGACTGGTGAGAAAAGAGCTCCATCCTTTAGAAGAACTCTGAAGGAACTTCGAAACAAGCAAAAGAAAAGTTAGTAAACATTCATTTAGTTAATTCAGGACCGAATAAATAGCACAATATTTTATACTATTATGTCAGTCACTATAGAATAAATGAGCAAAACCTTTGAAAATTAACCATTTCTTATATGACTAAGTCCTAGAATGCTACTAAAAAAATCATACAAGTGTGGAAAAATGATAGTTTTTCATTATGCAAATGAAAACCCCAGGAACCTAAATTGAAATGACCATACCAAGTAAGTCCCCACTACTAGTTAACAGAACAGTAGCTGAACAAATCTCCTGAGATACACACACACACACACACACACACACACACATTTTATGTATTTATATACAAAAAATTCTTCACACTGAATCAAATTAATTAAAGCCTAATGGTTAAAGGTCATAAAATATAAAAAGACAGATTTACTTATACATTTTCGCATGGATTTGGTCTTAGTCCCAAGGCAGCATAACAGGCCATTGTCAAATTATTGTTCATATGAAGTTCATTGAGTTAGCACTTTTACTTTCTGTATCTTAATAGCAAGAACTATAAAGACATCTTGTAGTTTTTAGGGAGTCAGGAGGTGCTCTGCATACTTTAGCTCACAACTGTTGGCCAAGACAATCTCAGATATGATGACATATGATTGGCCGTTTGGCCCCTCCTTTCTCTTGCCACTGTCTGATGATCTACCACTCTAGTGGCTCCATTCATCTCTTTGCGATTTCTTTTTGTCTCTGCCCCATCCAGTGTAGAATGTGAGGACTAATCTTTTTGGAAGAGTTCTTCCTCTCTTCTGCTCTGATGGTTTGAAGTAAGTGATAACAGGGCAACAGGGAGAAGTGGGAAAAGGATGAATATTATTATTATAAAAGTATGGGGGATTTTTCTTTTCTTTCTCTGGCAAAATGCTTCTGGCAAAAATCATTCATGAAATCATAGTCATTCTGCTAAACACTTTATATCTCTTTAATCCTCAGAGTGCTGTACAATCTAGCAGTATTTTATCTCCAATTACTTCTAATGAAAAAAATATAAATGTGCAGCTACAATTTTAACTAAGATTTATCTGACTAAATGCCGAACAGTTAGTCAAAATGAATTAAAATTATTAATTGAAAAAGAATGTTATCAATGCTATGAACTGAAGTGTAGAAGAAAATATGAGCCATAATAATGAATCACTGATGTTTTCAATCATCATGTACTCTTATCCTATATATCACTCAAGTATAAAGGTTAGACTATAAGGTTGAATATTTAGTGTGCTTTGTTTTCACTTTTACATAGTTCTCATGACTTCTAAGATCACCCTTTCAAATATTCTTCTGTATAAATATAAACATTATAATTAATATAAAATTCTAATTTTACTTTGGACCTTGATTAAATTGGACATTCCAACTTTTGTAGCCCAGATTCACTTTGGATCGTCTTTTTACATCTCCTGTTCTAAAGTATACTCTTTTTCTGGGATCTTTGCTTTGCATGCTAGTTGTGTCTTAAAATGATCCTATGCTTATGTTAGGACTGAAATTCTAGTTTTTACCTCTTCAGCCACTTTGCCTGGATCCATTCCAAGTTCAGTCTTACTAGGTGATATTTTTGACTGTGTGTGTCTGGATATTGTATTTATGTTTCTTTTTAACCGCAGAGTACTCTTTACAGATTGAGATCCTGCATATGAAATTTTTCATATTTACTTTCTACTATGTTAGTGAATATTTTTTTTTCTGAAGGCTGTATTGTAAGAAAAAGGAAAACACTGATTGGACTGTTCCAGATTTTATTGAAAAGAGAAGCCCTTTCTCTGTGCCAGCCAAATATATCATTTCCCTTTTTTGTTCACTTTACTGTTTTTTTTTTAATCAAATATTGCCCTGGTTGATGCAGTCTCAGATTTGGAGATTTACCTTATACTCAATTATGTGTTTTTATAAAAACTGTAGTGTGAGTCATATTTCATGTGTTTCCTCTTCAGAATAAGACCTTAACATACCTGAAGGCAAAAACTACCCTCTGTACCTACACAGTTTCCAAGCTGCTATTTTAGTAACATTAACAAGCACGATTCAAGGAAGTTGTTTTCAATGGTAATGTTAACAAGCCTTTTGTAGGCACTTTGGGAATCCAGTGACATCAGCGAAGTTCTAATTAAGTAGTTGCCAAAATTTAGTCACATGACGATGTCTCAGGAATGGCTGAAATTATTATCTTTGCAAATGTCACATGCTAGTTTGTGTAATGGTTGATTTTCTGTGTCCACTGACATGGCCAGGGTCATGCATGGAATTTTTTTTTTTTTTTTTTTGCTTTTTGCTTTTTGGAGACAGGGTCTCGCTTTATAGTTCAGGCTGGCCCTGAGCTCACTATGGTGCCCAGGCAAGCCACCGCGAACTCAGCAATCCTCCTGTCCCTGCCTCCCGAGTGCTGGGACGTGCATGGAAATTTTGTCGACTATTTTTCTCTGTGAGGGTATTATTAGGTGACATTTAAATCTGACTCAGTACGCGCTGTAGAGCAGATTGTCTTTTCCAGTCAGTGAAAGTCTTGGAAGAAGCAAAAGTCAGACCTTCTGCCTCTCTTTATGAGGCTGGACTTGAACTGGAAAATCAACTGCTTGTCTTTGACCTTGTCAGCTTTCTTACTAAGTACATGGTGGATTTGCTGTGTCACCAGCTTGTTGGCTCAAATTTTGGATCCTCTCAGCTTCCATAATCATGTGAATCAAGTGTAGTTCTTTTTCTCTTCATAATCCTGACTACTACTAGTTTCTTTGACAAACATTAGTTAAGCACAAACATTGCTCTGCCTCTGCGTGAATTCAGACATTACTGATGTGAGTACATGCAATTTGCGGTTCTGGAGAGACAAACAAGTAAAAGACATCCTCTTTGCTTTCAAAGGATGTTACAAAACCAAATCAAGGCCACAGATGTACACATAAAATACAAGCAGTGCCCAGTAGCATATGTTGACTGTCAAGTAAGCAAAACCCGTAGTAAATACTATCAGAATGTTGCTGCTTCTTGCTTCACAGATAGCACAGCAATCTATCCTGGTTTAGCAGGGACAGTCTGATTTGCCTGACATCTCAACCCTATTATTTATAGCACCATTTCATTTTTAACAGTCTTCCAGAGAAACAATAAACTATAAGGTCACCTTACTCACATTCTGGGAGAAAAAGAGAGGCTCCTTTAACAGGTGAATTGTGGGCCAAGTCTTCGAGAAAGTAACTGACGTGAATCACAGATATGACATTTTGAAATCCATCTTTTATCATTTCCTTAAATTTGCAGCTATGAATTGCTTCAATCCCCCTGTCTGCCTTCATTTTGGAGACTCCTATGAGAAAATAAGACATATTTTACATGATGAGAACAGAATGTCTCATTGATGTCTCAGTGTTCTTCCTCCTGAGGATGACAGTTCAAGTTCAGCGTCACTGTGCAACACGTGGGGTGGGAGGCAGGTGGTGTCCCAAGGGCCTTTGTCATTGCAGAAAGCAATTACTTTCTATGAATTAATATTGCTAGGAGTAAATCAGGTAAAAGTCACGTATTTAACTCCCATTCACTCAAAATAATTGCCTGCTAAATTAAAATTGGCTCATATTTGAGAAGATAATGTAAAAACATCTTTAGTGGACATATTTGAATGCTCATCAACACAGATGGAAATGGAAAACATTTGAGGAATGCTTATATAACATTTAAGCATATTTTATATGAAAATCATGTTCAACTTTTGAAACAAATATAAAGATGCAAACTCTGGCGACTAATCCTCTGCCCTCTCTACTGACTTCTGTATTAGGTTTCAACAAGGTTAGACTATTAAAGTAAAAAGAGAAGCAGCGGTAATATAGAGATATATTTTAGATATATTTTAGTTATAGGAAGTTTATTATATTCTGAGTAAATTTATAGCAATTAAAATTTTAAATTATAGGATGCACACAAGAATGGCTGCTCTGTCTTCAAGATCAGTGATGTCTCCCTTAAAAAGTGTGAACACTTTGAGGAGCGTTGGCTCGTTATGTTCATTTTGCAATCTCTCACTTATAATAAAGAGTGCCCGGTTTGGAGTAAGCGCTTAATACTGTCTGCCGAATTAACTTGAAATAATTACATATTTTTAATAAAACTATGCACAAAAGTGGATATCAGTAGTGGTTGATAAAAAATTTAAGCGTATAAAGCATAAAGAAGCTAAACACACACGCACACACAAATACTATAAATACGTTATTTTTACTTTTATAATTACCTTAAAATGGTGGCACGGCAGAGTACAGTGACAGGCCTCGAGGGGATTTCATGAGGTGAACTAACCGGAAGAGAGTTACCAACGGGAGGAGGGAGGGAGGGCGGTTTGGAGAAGGAGGAGCTACGTCTACCATCTTTTCACCTCTGTCCAGTCTCCATTACTTGCTTTTGTTGCCATGGTTACAGCTCTGCACTTCCTATTACGTCACTTTGCGTTTCTGCCACGTCACCGCTGCTCCTGCTCTTGCTTCCTCACGTGCTGGACTCTGACCGAGCTCTGTGCTACTGACACTATCGCGCTGTGCATAGTCACACGGCGGCACGATTGTGACCATGACCAGCAGAGCGACTTCTGTGAATTGTTTGCATCTAAAGATGTTCCTAATGCCAGCGAGGACTGTTCAGATCTGTGCATATTTGCAGCCCAAAGGTTCGTAATTCAGGAACTTCCAGTATGCAGCAGAATTATTTAAAGGTGAATAATGTGGAGTAAATCATGAGGAAACAAACCTTTCGGTACTTTAAGCAGTTTTGCCTTTTGCGCACTCAAGCAATCCCAATTTTAAGTTTTGTTGTGAAGGCTATTAGCATGACAAAATTCCAGATGGCCACCAATTCTTGCCTCTCGGCACTCAGTGAAACAGAACAAACACCCAAGTAGTGTACAGACCTTTATTTGCAATCATATGTCAGGTTTAACTAGATGAGTGAGAATTCCTAGGTTATAATCCCAGTGCTCTGTTTGGGATGCTGAGCTGAAGAAATCATTCAACCTCTCTCAAGTGCATGGGGCTCAACTACATCACATAGTGAAACCAAGGGTTATTCACATCTTGAACAAATTATATGAGCCAGGAATTTTATAAATATGGTAACTAAATGACTGAATAACAAGTAGCACATGTCGTCTCTTTTAGAAACGTGTAGTTCAGGAAAATAAAAGAAGTGCATGCTTGAAATATTTAAGTGACAAATCATTTTAAAGCTCGTGGGAAAATGGATTAATCTCATTTTTAATAATTGTCAGTTCTTAACATTTGTTAATTAAAAATTAAAGAAGGTAAGAATAATTCAGCCAGGAACAAATAAGATTTAGTTGAATAAGCCAGAGCCTAAAACTGCAGGGTAATTTATTTTTCTGTATTATGGTGATAAACTAAATTATAACAGTGCATTAATATGAAAATTGTTTCCTAGGATGAATGTATAGCCTTGAAACTCCTAGAAATTTTTGAGTCTATGTTTGGAGATTTGTTTTCCTGTGAAAATAGTGGCTGATTATATTATTTTCGACATTTACAAACCCAGTTCTAGCAACAATAGTGTGATAATACCTGTTCAGTTTTATGAGTTTTTCCAGTAAATAATGACAAATATACATATGTATTTGCCTCATTAACATTGGGCTTGATTATGTGATAATTGCTCTGGAAAATAGAGTTTATGTGTGGGTTTGATATTAATCATGTTCTAAAAGAAATTTTAAATTTTATTCAATATACCATGAAAATATACAGCACAGAAATGACAAATATACATAAAATTTTGTGCTGTTATAGCACATTATGTAACAATAATTCTCCATCTTTGGACCAACAAACCTCTGTTGAGAATCTAATTAAACTTATGATCAGTGCATTAATTAGGTTTTGCTAAATTAAAAACTACTAACCTAAGAAATAATATGACAAAGACTTCCATATTTTGGCAACTAGAGCACAATAGCTTTAATTCTCACTCAGGATCCTGGAGTCCATAGGGGCCCTGTGATTATGCTCCTGAGTGGTGACTGGTAGGTGGCAGGGCTACACCGACATGGCCTTTCACTTTACCACCCAGTCTGAGGACTCTAATCCCTACCTGGGGGTCCCCCTACAATCATATAACAAAACCTAATCTCCAACGTCATATTTCCCAGCCTACACTTTGGAAAATTCCGCATGAGGCTGAAGTCTCCATGAATAGCATTAGTTCCCATATAAACAGAAGACCCAGAAAGCTGTATTGCCCCTTTTGCTATGTGAACCAAGACGTGAACCACAACCAGAAAGAACAGCTGGTACTTTGTTCTTCGAGTTCCTAGTCAAGCTTCTCTTCCTTATGAACCATCTTGCCCGTGGTGCTCTGTTAGAGTAGACTTAATGGACTGGGACACAGTAGAGGCTATTCTCAGAGCAGAGGATGGATACACAGGAGAGTGGAACCGGACACGAGTAAAATTTAAACTTTCTGTTTGAGACTTAATAACACATGCGCTCACAGGCACATACACACATCTAGGTATATAATACTCGTATTGTATAAGAATATATAGATAGTCTTTGATCATTATTAATTGGAAAGTCTCATATTATTGTGGTTGCAAATACTAAAAATGAAGTGTACTCTACCACCATTTTAAAGTTGCAAACATTGATTCAAAAAATTTTGTGATGGTAAAAAAAAAAAAGGAAACAAAGTTTATGTATATAGTGGGTCAGAGGCTGTAGGGTGGGTAGGGGAATGGGAAAAAATGAGAATTAAGTTGTGTCATATACTGGTACCAATTCTTAATATTGAGTGTGATCATGATAAGTGTATAAAATGTACCCATTTCACAATAAAAAAAATTCTAAGGATTGCAATCAAAATCTTAAAAGTCTGGGACAAATAGGCAGGGACCTAGATAAGGTTTGCTTCTGGAGTAGCTCAACATGTTTCATGCATGACTTTGACAAGCAATGTCAGGTGGGACGTTCCAAGGGACAAACTATTTCGTTTCACAACTTACTGATGTAATTGCTGCTGCTGTGAATATTTTTCTTGGAAGAATCACTCTTCCAATGAGATCTCTAGATGTCCAGTGGGTAAAGGACCATAGATGGATCTACATGGGAAATTTTGGAGTAACAATGATACTTTAATTTAACCTTCCAATGTGACTTGTGACTATTTTGTTCACATTGTTTCCTAGTAAACATAAAAAAGAACACTAATCAATTAGCATTATTTATCAAAACTTAGAATAACCCCAACTTTTGCTAGTTTCAAAACCTATATATTTATAAAAATCATATGGCCAGGCGTGGTGGCTCACGCCTATAATCCCAGTACTCAGGAGGCAGAGGCAGGAGGATTGCTGAGTTCCAGGTTTGCATGGGCTATATAGTGAACTCAGGGCCAGCCTGAACTACAAAGTGAGACCCTGTCTCAAAAAAAAAAATCATATTATGCTTTCTAAAAAGAGTAGTGAAATGATTCTATGCAGAAATCTGGAGAGAAGCAGACAAAAACAAAAGAAAGTTGAGTAATTAGAGATTTCACTCAACTGTAGCCATTAATGTAAAGGTGTCCATAGCTACAATTAAAGGTTTAAAACTTCTAGAAGGCCAGAAGAAAAACTAGGGCTTGGTCAGGACCAAGTTTTACTTCTCAGATGGAGTAGTGTTTGCACACTAGCATTGATGAATTATTTTGAGGTTATGTCTTAACTATGTAGTGTGAATTGTAAAGTAACTCCTTTGTGGGTACACAAGTCAAAATAAAGCTGACTTGGGCCAGAGATTTAGCTCAGTGGTTCTGGTGCCTGCCTCGCAAGCTCAAGGTCCTGAGTTTGATTTCCGGTAACCACATACAATGCTGGGTGTGGTGACTCACGCCCACTAGCAATCAGTACCACATACCACAGTGCCGGGTGTGGTGGCTCACGCCTGTAATCCCAGCACTTGGGAGGCAGAGGCAGGAGGATTGCTGAGTTCAAGGTTTGCCTGGGCTACATAGTGAGCTCAGGGCCAGCCTGGACTACAAAGTGAGACCCTGTTTCAAAAAAACAAAAACAAAAACAAAACAAAAACAAAAACAAGAAAAATAAAGCTGACTTGTAGGAATGATAAGAAGGACAATTATAATCATAAAATTACCGTTTTAAATGTTTTAATTTGAATAACATAATGGTAATGTTCTTCCTCACTAGGAAAGGTCTTACCATTTTCTGAGGAGTGTTCTTTTCTTAAACAGGGTAGATGGCTGAAAATAATGACTTCTTAAACCTCATTTACTTTTGAAATTTTGTCTCAAATTATTCTCTTCTCTTTCTTTTTCCTTCTCCCTGTTTCTCTTGCTCTCTCTCTGTCTTTCTCTTTTCCTCTCTCTCTCATTTGACTGTATAATATGAAAGCACAAATGACAATGTATTTTTCCCTCACTGGATACATCTGTTGTTTTGGCATACTTTATTCAGAATATTAAGGATATAGACTTTAGATGTTCTTTTATTTACATATTAATATTTCATCCTTTCTTCAGTACTGGCTATATTTTTGGTTAGCTAATTGTTTTTAAAAACTTATTTCAGGTTTTCAGTTTCTAACATGATGGATCTTGCCTATGTTCTTAGGCATATAATCACAGAGAAATAATTGTGTTTATATTTTAAAGCAAATAAGCATTAATACTAAAAGTTTCCAAATTTTACCTTGATTTTGTATCAAATGGTCTTCAATGAAGGCTAAAATGACACTTAATACTGTACTAGTACTTTTCAGTACAAATCATGCTGTTGTCAAATGGTCTTGATAGAATGAAAAGACTTGATTACTGTAATTTAAGCCAGATGATTCAAAAGTAAATTACTTCACATTACCTACATGAATTACCAATTTCAGAGACTTTGAAATCAATAAGATATACTCACTAGAAATGAATTCTTAATGTTTTTGATCTTAGAACCACTTAAATGACCTTTCATTCAGAAAAGTTTTCTAAAGACACATTCTACTTCTTCCTATTCATGTGCTTGAAAAAAAGAATTTCTGTCACTTGACTGGAAAGTAGACATTTGCTCTAGTCTTCACCTCTAAATGTCATGTTTCCTATAGTATGTTCAGCTTCACCAAGAACTTGCTTGAAAGCTGGGCACCTCCTCCAATTGTGAGCCTTCCCCATCTTTTGTTTGTGTTATAAAGTGGGGACAAGGACAAATGGCTGCAGGGTTGAGTAGGTGAATGAATGAAGCTGTTTGGTTCTGCCCACTGTCACCACACTACCAAGCCTTGTCAGATAGTCATTTTTATAAGATGCCACGTATATGCAGTTTTATGTGGAATCTTCAAATAATAAATCTCATAATCACTATATGTCATTGTTTACTTTTTTTTGTTGTTGAGACAGGTTCGTGCTTTGTAGTTGAGCCTGGCCCTGAGCTCACTGTGTAGCCCAGCCAAGCCTCGAACTCAGCAATCCTCCTGCCTCTGCTTCCCAAGTGCTGGGATGATAGGTGTGAGCCACCATGCCCAGCTGCTTTTATTTTTTTTTAAACAGATTTAATGAAAAATCCAGTTGCCAGCTTGAAGCATCTTTTCTATACTTACATTAAAATTTCCTTGCCCTAAATCTATAGTGTGAGGGTTTAAGTGGTGACATTTAGTTAATGAGATGAACCAAGCAATCATAGATGCAATAATCTGAATATATTATTGCGTGTGAAGCTCAATAAAAACAAAAATGTGATATCTAATTAGTCATTGAACAGAGATGCTGAGTAGTCTCAATAATAATTTGGAATTTTTTGTAGAAAAATTAGTCACTTTCGAATATATTTACTTTTTCCAAAAATTAGTTTCAAGTCCATAATTCTCTTAGACTCACTGCAAAAGATGAAGAATAGCCAGGTGTGGTGGCTCACGCCTGTAATCCCAGCACTTGGGAGGCAGAGACAGGAGGATTGCTAAGTTCAAAGCTTGCCTAGGCTACATAGTGAGCTCAGAGCCAGCCCGAACTACAAAGTGAGACCCTGTCTCAAAAAAAAAAAAAAAAAAAAAAAAGATGAAGAATAACTTAGCCAGAGGAAGTTTCAAGTGTTGTATGCCGAGTTATAACATTGCCATTCCTTGTGCTCTTTCAAATTATTTGCCATCACCACATACATGCAAAATACCATCAATTTAAAAATACCACGAACAAGAATTTTAGATTTTATTGGATGACTACTCTGTATTGAGTAACATTTATTTGATTATTTATTTCTGTACTGTTGTGTATTTATTCATTTTAATGCACTTCTGGATTGTTGTAATTTAAGGAATGGAGAGGACAAAAACAAACAGGAGCTAAGGAGAGCAGTAAGCAAAGCTAACAGTGTCAGCGTTTGCTTGAGTGGTGGAAGTGGTTGCCTTTCTTAACTCGCAGTGTTTCATGGACAGGAAGGTCAGTCCATAAGAACTGAGCATTCACTTCCCATAAAGCATGGCGTGGTGCACAATGTAGATATGGAGTAGGACCTAAGTATGAGTTCTAGCATGTAGCTATCTTAAAAATATCTAGAAAGATAAATTATCATACAAAATTTAAGAAATAAGTTATGTACATTAAGAAAAGATAAATCATCTTTGCAAAACTATAAACATGAAATGACTAAAAAATATTTAGTTGACTTCATGAACTGACTTTTGGATGCCCCAAGTTCATGTGTTGATTTAACCTCTAGTGCCACAGAGTGTGACTATCAGAAAACATTTTTAAAAGGTAATTATAGAAAAATAAAGTTAAAGTGACCGAATTTATAACAAAATGGGAGAATTATACAGCAAAATGTTAAATATCAAAATGATATTTAACATATATACTGTATAACCTTTCTTTCAGTATGGCAACTTTTCATCAGTTTAGCAGCTAAATAATTACTTGCCTCCCATAGATACCTTTCCAAGACAGATTATTTTTACTCTAATACAATTCAGCCTGTTGTATGTTTTTCTAACTCCTGTAATTTGTGTCCTCAACATTATAATGAAGGTCTGTTTCTGGCCCAGAATGGGAGCTCAACAAAAATGGCTACAATTAAATTGAATTGATTGGTATTAATTTGATCTGAGATCCACCTGTCCATACTTCAGCCAAACTTTTGTTGTTGCTATTTGTTTGATTTAGCTGGTGGCAAAGCAGGGCATTGCTTGTTTTTTATAAGAGGTCAAGGAATTTGTAGGAAAGGGATGGTTGTGTAGAAAGGGGTGGGGCTTTTCTCCCCCTTTTTTTTTTTTTTTTTTTTTTGAGACAGGGTCTCGCTTTGTAGTTCAGGCTGGCCCTGAGCTCACTATGTAGCCCAGGCAAACCTCGAACTCAGCAATCCTCCTGTCTCTGCCTCCTGAGTCCTGGGATTACAGGTGTGAGCCACCACACCCGGCACTGTGGTATGTGGTATTGATTGCTGGTTGGCGTGAGTCACCACGCCCAGCATTGTATGTGGTGACCAGCTATCGAACTCAGGACCTTGTGCTTATGAGGCAGGCACCAGAACCACTGAGCTAAATCTCTGGTCCCTTTCTCCCATTTTTAAATGGCTACAGGATTCTGGCTTATTGTTAACTTATGGAAAATTAGAACATTTACTAATCCAGTTTTGGCATCAATCTTACAGGTCTGTTGATTTATTTGAAACACATTATTGATGTGCCGTCTATCTCCTCAGGTCTGTTGGGTGTGAGTTTCCTCACTTTTATAAGAAACATTAAATCACCGAGGCTCAAATCTTCACATACTTCCTGTAGAAGAAATATGACTGTTGGGAAAAACATCTCAAATGAGATCTTTGGAGAAAATATCTAATAGATTAAATTCTATGATCCAGGCAAAGTGAATGACATACTATTAAATATTGAACTGTTCATGAATCAATAGGTAGAAGAAAAATTCAGGTCAAAGAGTGAAAAGCACAGCAATGTACAATTTTCTATATATGAGGGAGCACTTGCATTTAATCATATTTTGTCCTGGTGCTAAAGATGCTATTTAAATAGTTTTGGAAATTATGCTACACAGAAAAATGTTACTAGATGGCAGTCTAAGAACCTTTTCATTTCTGTCTCAGACTGACTTCCGGATTCTAGTCCATGAGTACGGGAGAAAAAAGTGTTATCCATTATTTTGCCAAATAAATGCTTTTATTATTACAGAGTAACATACCATAAACTAGGAAGCAATTAAACAAATGAGTTGCAATTCGAGTTTAAAATGTAATGAATCTTTTGCTAGCACATCTGCCAGAAATATAACTACATCTAGATGCAGAAATGTCCTCTGGGACTCACTGGATGAAGTTCAATCTGTGCTCATTAGATCCTTAGCGTCCTGCCTTTCACGTAATTCATCGTAGCCAGTCCTCAGTGGCACAAACTTCAAGGCCCAAGATGATGAAATTGGAGCCTTATCAATTGCAGCTGTGGCTATTAGTGAGTATTTTTAGTTCTCAGTGTGGTTTTCTGCCCTCATTATAGCTGGAAAAAGTTTACGCTCATTCTTACTCTTTTTTTCTAAATTGGAAGATATTTTAAAATTTTTACTTTGTTAAAAAATCTACTTCCCTAGCCGGGCGTGGTGGCTCACGCCTGTAATCCCAGCACTCGGGAGGCAGAGACAGGAGGATTGCTGAGTTCGAAGCTTGCCTAGGCTACATAGTGAGCTCAGAGTCAGCCTGAACTGCAAAGCGAGACCCTGTCTCAAAAAAAAAAAACTACTTCCCTTACAAGTTTCATTTCTTTTCCTGAATTAAATAAAAGGCCATTCTTCTGTTTTTTTTTTTAACCTGCGCAGAGTTTGATAGGAACTTTGTATTATTTTTATTTTTAGGGAATGGATCAGCATCATTTTTGCATATGTAGTCCAAATCAGCTGTTGAAGTCCAACTCACATTCTTGTATTGGAGACATTCGAAAAGACACAGAAAGCTCTGCTAGTTCATTTGCATAAGACCACCAAAGCCCCAAGCTGCTGGGCAGTTGGGAAAATGGAAACAGGTCAAGTAGGGTGAAGAGTGTAGAGGGGTTGATACAAGCACTCTTAAGCTTAGAGCTAGTAAACTAATACAAATGAAAGCTAACACTTCTAATGACCTTAGTAAATGTCAGGTACTGCATTTAACTCATTTATGGATAATTTCATTTAAAATAGGTAGTTCTATTAATACAACTTTATGAATAAACTGAGGCTCAGCTTGCATAAATAAGTAGCTAACATCAGGAATGTAGTACATTCTACAGCTCCAGTCTAGCTCCATATACCAAACCACCCCAGTGATTATAAATGCAAAACAAAAACAAAATTCAAAATGCCATGCAAGTATAGGTGGAAATTTTACTTGAAATGAGTTTAGCAACATTATGGTTTCTGATAGTCTGTTCTTCAACTGGTGACAGAGGTCTACATGGATTGAGGGTGCAGAGCCCACACTTTTGGGACTGGTGCCCCCAAGAATCAGACAAGGTAATGCCTAAAAACGGACTGCTTGCCGTGGGACAGGACAGAGCTTATTCTCATCTAGGGAACCTCGTGTGAATATATATTTATAGGTGTTGCATCACTGATAGTGGTTTTGCATACTTCATTAGTTAAAAGATATTACACCATTCTTGAAGCACAGGTTTTCATTTATTATGTGTGAAACGACCAGAAAGGTCATTTGAAAATACTGACAAAAGCCACAGACCTCCTCGCACTTCCCACCTCATGCGATCTCGCCATTTCTTTTTAACATTTGTTTTTACAACTCTGTTTCCCAGTTTTGAATATTTTTAGTTTCACAATTATTTGCTTGACCATGTAGTTTTACAAAAACCCATTTTAGTCACCCTTTTCTGTAGACACCAATCTTGGCACTGTTTTTATAATCTTCAGACAATTGATCCTTAATGTTACATGATCATAGTTGTATTGATTGACTTTCTGAGTCATCATGTGCATTGTTTTCTTCCTTAGTCACTTTCCCATTACGGGGACAAAATACCAGACACCCACATTTTAAGAGAAATTTATTTAGATCACAGCTTCAGCAGATTCGGCCATGATCGACTGGCTCCAACACACAAAACTGCAGATGTGGAATTGGCTGCTCCGCGCTCCACGCACAGGTGGAAGAGAAGGGAGGCCTGGCGAGGGCATGTCCTTTTCAAGAACACGTTTCCGGTGACAACCCCTTCCAGCGAGCACAGACCAAGGGCTTTTGGGGGACACTGTGAATCTAAACCTAAGAGAGTTAATAATACCTTTTTAAAGTTTTGCTTAGTTTTTCTAAGTGTTTACCTCTCATATACTACCATTGTGCTCTCTAATCTCATACTCTTGGTATTCTATAAATTACTTATTTTAAGTACATATAAATTTTTCTTGTTCCATTCTAAATTGATTCATCCTTAGGCCTGGAAGTTTTTAGTTGCTATCTCTGCATACCACCCGGCAAATAATGTTTTTTTATCTCTCAATTTGGATTTCTAATTTCTGTTTTATTCTTGCAATTATTTATTTAACTTTGTACAGATTCTAAGCAGGAAAACATTTTCCTTTTAGAAATTGTAAGACTTTGCTCTGTGGCTTTGGCTTTCTGTTGTTGAGAAATTGACTCTCTTCACATGAAACCTTTTGCACTTTACTCTTTTTTTTTTTTTTGAGACAGGGTCTCACTTTGTAGTTCAGGCTGGTTCTGAGCTTGCTATGTAGCCTAAGCAAGCTTCGAACTCAGCAATCCTCCTGTCTCTGCCTCCCGAGTGCTGGGATTACAGGCATGAGCCACCATGCCTGGCAATGTGGTATGTGGTGTTGATTGTTGGTGGGCATGAGTCTCCACGCCCAACATTGTATGTGGTTAATGGGGATCGAACTCAGGACCTTGTGCTTGCGAGGCAGGTGCCGGAACCACTGAGCTAATCCTCCGGCCCTGCGCTTTACTCTTACGACAGAAATTTCCTGCAAATTTTTCCTTATCATGGTTTCTATACATTCACAGCTGTAAGGATTGTTGAGAAGGGCTGTGGCATTGTAAAAACCCAGAACACCATGGTAGAAAACACAAGTTCATTCTTATTGTCAGTTACAATGTTGTGAACTTGGTGAAGTTTACAAACTGTGTGGACATACTTGATGCATTTATTGGATGAGACTATTTTTATCCATTGTACTGGACATCGGCCTTGTAAGTTGGCTTCATATTAATATTAAAATAACTGCAATTTAAAACAGGAAAGACTTATTGGGGCTCATAGTCTCAGAGGCCATAGTCCATGGTTGGTGCTTCGTTACTGAAGCCTGTGCTGAGGCAGAGTCAGCACAGTGGAAGGGTGTGGGGAGGGAAACACTCAGTTCATGGCAGCCAGGGAGTAGAAGATGGAAGGAGATGGGGAGGACGTACTGCCCCAAGCCGCACCTCCGCAGTCCACTCCCTCCCACTACCCCTGACATCCGGCTTGTGGGACCTCCTAGTACAGACGTCAAGGTAGGGAATCATCAGTGGACCGACCCACTGTGGGATTAAGGCCCTGGGGATTTAACCATCTTCCAAAAGCCCACTGGACAGAGCAAATTTTGGAGGCAACATTTTAGTCTGCTGGGTAAGTGTGTCAGCCAAGAATCTACGACTTGTTTCTAAGAATATTTTCCTAAATTCTGCATTGTTGTCTCCTCATTTTACCAATACCTGTTTTTGGAACATCTGTGACCAGCATGTTAAAAGTCTAGCCTGTTCCTCACATATGGCTTCTGTTGCCTTTCCTAGTTTTTACTTTCTTCGAGGTCTGCTGAATTTTATGTTTCACTCATGGTATTGAACTTTTCCCTTTTTCTGAATTTTTATTTTTTATTAGCATGTTTGCTGTATGTAACACTCACACATTACATAGGAAGTTGGCATATGTACTAATACATGTTAATTTCTTTTTTTTCCTGCTCTTTACCCCCTTCCATCTAATTGTTGGTCCCCTTCCCATTTGCAAAACATCTATATCCCTGTGTCCTATTGTCTGTCTTTTACTTGACCTTTTAGATTTCACATTTAAAAGAAACAATGTGACTTTTAAACTTGTGTGTCTGATTTATTTAACCTAACATGGTCTCCAAGTGCCTCCTTTTTTCTATAAAATATGGAAATCTCTTTCATTATGGTAGAATGACACTCCATTGTGTGTAAATACCGTGTTTTCTTCAACCATATGTCTGTTGATGAACACATAAACTGCTTTCAGGATTTGATTATTATGAGTTGCTGTGTTATGTTGCTGTGAAATGAGTATGATGTAACAGGTTGTCTTTTGGGAATATATTTAGCAGGGGAATAGCTGGGTCAAATAGAATTACTAGTTTTAGGTTTTTGAGGAATCATCATACTGATTTCTATACCAGTTGCATTAGTTTACCTTTGCACTAACAAAGTAGAAGAGATCTTTTTCTTTGAAACTCACCAGCATTTGTTGTTGATTTCATGATAATAGCCATTCTTTCTGGAATAAAATGGAATCTCAGGGTTTTGTTTTGAGACAGGGTCTCACTTTGTAGTCTGAGCTGGCCCTGAGCTCACTATGTAGCCAAGGCAAGCCTTGAGCTCAGCAATCCTCCTGTCTTTGCCTCCTGAGTGCTGGGATTACAGGTGTGAGCCACTATGCCCAGCACTGTGGTACGTGGTGCTGATTGCTGGTGGGCGTGAGTCACCATACCCAGTACTGTTGTACGTAAGTTACCAGGGATCAAACCAGGGACCTTACACTTGCTAGACAGGTGCTGGAACCACTGAGCTAAATCTCTGGCCCCTCAGGGTTGTTTTAATTTGGATTTCTTTAATGTCCAGAGATGTTGAATCTTTCTTCATGTATTTATTGATGCTTTGTGCTTCTTTAAGAAGTGTCTTTTTTTTCTTACCAAGATTTGTATGGGGTCTTTTATTTTGGGGGTTCTAATTTTTTGAATTCTTTATATATTTTAGATATTAGACCTCTGTATGAGGAATATCTGATAAATTCATTTCTCCCATTTTATAGGTAAGCTCTTCGCTTTGCCAGTGATTTCTTTTGCTCTTCAGAAGGTTTTCAATTTGGTATTGATCCACTTTGTTGATTCTTGATGTTATTTCTTGTGAAACCAGGTTTCTGTTCACAGGCTACACCTGTTAATATTTGCTCAAAGTTGATACTTTCTGGAGTTGTGGTTCTTTGTGTAGTCAGCTCTTCAATAAATTCTGTTAAAGGGCCATTTTAACTTAATTTTATTGTGATCATTTCTTAAACCACTTTACAGCCAAGTAGAGTCAAGAATCTTATAAATTGTTTTAAGGAAGGCATTTGGTGTGAATCATATAGTTCCCACAAATATTTAAATATAATTTTTAAGTTGAAGTGTATTATCACCTACAGCCTTTGTAAATTTGGGGAAAGAGGGAATTAACTACATCAGTAAGAGATTAGCGAACTGTCACATACTAACAATAAGGTCATCTATCGCATTGTGAGGGTGATGCTCTCCTGGAGGTATAGAGTGTAAAACAATCTGAAAGAGAGGCCAGGCACTGGGAACATGGGAGACTTTGCTTCAGCTCATAGGAGTTTGTGTTTACCAAAGTTTACTTTAGGCTGGCAATACTACAAAATGGCAGTTGGTACTTGATTTTAGGCAGTGGATACAGATCAAAAAGAGACTGTTTTTGATTTTTTATTTGAATCACATAGGAAAAACTTTCAAAAGATAAAAGCCCTATGCATCAGTTTTTATTTTCCAAAGCAGCATTTTTAATATTGAAGAATCTGAGCCAGAAGGAAATTACAACATATATGAATCATGTGTGTAGCATTCTTTTTTATCAGAGCCCAAATAATGGCCTTCTAAGATCTTTTCCAGTGAATCAGTGATAGCTGTGAAAGTGGAAGTCACATAAGAGAACTTAACATAGCTACTTACTTCAGGTAGTTCAGCAAGAAAAATTATTGTCACCATCTTGCCAGATTTTTCCAAAGTAAAGCTGCCATATTTTGTGTGATGAGTGCTTCAGCAGCCTCGTGCA
Organism: Thryonomys swinderianus; assembly: GCA_004025085.1. Lineage (NCBI taxonomy): Eukaryota > Metazoa > Chordata > Mammalia > Rodentia > Thryonomyidae > Thryonomys > Thryonomys swinderianus. The sequence continues at coordinate 45,600 of PVIC010003097.1, forward strand.
TCTGTCGGTCCTCACCAAGTTAATTAGACTGTCTGTTGCAGAGAAATCAGACTGTGGCTTTTTAAAAAAAAATTCCAACTGCTATAAATGCCAAGACAAAATATGAATAAGAGGAAAACAAGATGTTCTGCAAACACATGCCACTTCCCTGGGCAAAAGCATGATAGGTGGGTCTGCTCTCGGCTCCCAGTGCAGAGGGAAGTGAGGACTGGGGAAGGAGGTGAAGGAAGGATCAGATGGATGCGATCATCTCTGCCGGCTCCAACAGGGCAGGGACTTGGTTCGCCTCCCAGTGTAATCTTGCTCTGACACTGCAGCCAACGCAGATTGATGAGTACACATTCCCTTATCGCAAAGCGAGTGAAAATCACAGCAAAGGAAGCTTGAGGGACAAGCAAGCTACAGATGCTTGTGGACATTTAGTCTCGTACACTTTGCATTCTTGTAGGTGACTGCAGCATCCTCCTGTAGTAGGTCATCATCAGGTCACATTTTCATCATTGTAAGAATGTGCAACAAGGTTGAAAAATAGTTTCTCTTACAAAATGGCAATGTCGTCTGCAGGCAGCCTTCGTTACGTTCAGGGAGGATGATAGCTGAGGAGAGGAAAAGTTCCTCTAGATGACTGCCGTTGGTGAATGGTGATCCGCATGGGCAGAAGAACCTGGATCCCAAAGTCAGCGTGTGGCTGCAAGGGTAACACTAAAGTGAAGTGCTCCAGGAGAAAAGCTCTCAACAGGCAAATAAAATGCAGTGGTACGTGTCAGGCAGGTCTCCATGACTCAGGGTAAATGAGGCCAGTCTGATGCAGCTGGAAGACACAGGTGTCATTATGAGAGGCTGGGCACATTTGAGGTGTGAGAATGGTTTTCAGTGTACACGTATGATAGGAGTTTTGTATTTACTTAAGTAGCCCTGCCAAACACGATCCTATCGTTTGAAGACCTGAATGGCTGCTGCATGATCCCACTGTGACTGGCAATCATTTTTCTAATAACTGTAACGGACTGAAAGAAAACAATTGCTTGAGTACAGATTGCCTATGAAGAATGGGATTCTTACATATGTCAAAATGTACCAATAAAATTAATTTAAAAAATAAACTAACCATTTTTTTTTCTTTTTACTGAGGTCCAATTGACATATTCATAAAAATATTCACAGAAATTTAAGTTCCTGCTTTCATTCCTGGAAAAACAAAAGATAAATTTTCACCTCAAAATTTATTAGCTTTTAACTTGACCTTTTTTATACAAGATATGGTCAAGATATACAATGAATACCTAAATTAAAAAAAAATCACCAAAGAGTTTGCGATTCATTCCTCTTGCCTCTCACAATAAAACCCTCATGTTTCAAACACTTATCCCATTATTTTTGGCACACTGTGAAACAGTTCCGGAAGCCCTTTTTCTTGTATAAAAAGTTATGGTGCAACCACTGGAGATCAGTGTGGAGATTCCTCAAAAACCTAGGCCTAGAGGTCCCATTTGACCCTGCTATTCCCCTGTTAGGTATATGCATGAAAAAATTAAAAGATTCACATCATAGTGACATCTGTGCATCCATGTTTATAGCAGCTCAGTTTGTGATAGCTCAATCTTGGAAACAACCAAACACCCATCAACTGGAGACTGGATAAAGAAGATGTGGGTTTTTTGGGCTGGAGGATTAGCTCAGTGGTTCTGGCACCTGCCTTGCAAGTGCAAGGTCCTGAGTTCGTTCCCGGTGACCACATACAATGCTGGGCATGGTGACTTACACCCACCAGCAATCAATACCACATACCACAGTGCCGGGTGTGGTGGCTCACGCCTGTAATCCCAGCACTCAGGAGGCAGAGGCAGGAGGATTGCTGAGTTCAAGGCTTGCCTGGACTACATAGTGAGCTCAGAGCCAGCCTGAACTACAAAGTGAGACCCTGTCTCAAAAAAAAAGATGTGGGTTTTAAAAAAATACAATGGAGTACTACTCTGCCATAAAGAATGTTAAATGTGAGTAATTTATATTCAGATGAACATACTTTGAGGACACATTCATAAGTGAAATAAATAAGTTACAAACATGTAAATACCATATCTTTTCTCTGGTATGAGAACCCAAAGATGTAAATGAGTTCTACAATATATGATAGATATTATGAAATAGAAAATATTCAAAAGGAAAAGAGGGTACGTATAAGTAATGAGGGGAAAGAAAAAAATTGATGGTAAAAGAAGGAAACAAAGCTTATGTATATGGGGGGCGGGGAGCTTGTAGGATGGGCAGAGGAAGAGGAAAACATGAGAATTAAGTCTTGTCATATACTGGTACAAATTCTCAATGTTGAGTGTGATCATGATGTGTATACATAATGTACTCATAAAGAATTCACTTATAGCTGGGTGTGTAGCTCACACCTGTAATCTCAGCACTTGGGAGGCAGAGACAGGAAGTTTGCTGTGAGTTCAAAGCTTGCCTGGGCTCCATAGTGAGCTCAGGGCCAGCCTGAACTACAAAGCGAGACCCTGTCTCAAAAAAAAAAAAAAATTAAAGAATTCAATTAAAAAAAAGTTATGGTAAATACTGTGCCCAAGTGCCATCTGAGTGGAAAGGCAGGCCTGTAAACTCATACTGTGATCCTTATCTACATTATTCACCCAACTTGGCACCAGGGACTTTTGGCTCTTCCTCAAGGTCAAAACAACCCTGACTGGTACATGTTTTGAGTCTTTTCAAGACATCAAGGCAGCCATGACAGTGTAACTAAAGATACAAATGCAGATTTCTAAAACTGATCCAGAAATGAGCAAGAACCATGGGATAAGTGTCTTTAAAGTAAGATGAAGTATTTAGAAGGAAAGTAATGTGTCTCATTATAATTTTCTGAATTGGGCATTAATTGTGTATTTTGATCATGCCACTTGTTTAATATATTTTCCAGTTCTTTGCTTATACCTGGAAATAAGCCTCCTTGGTCATTCCTCTTGGTTCACTTCTTATCACTGTGCAATGTGGTATATCTCACATGAACCTCCCAATTCCCAGGAAATCATTTGCTCCATAACTTTTGCATGTAATTCTGTGACAGGCACTATAGTTACTAAAGGATCTTTCTCTTCCAATCACATTAAAACTCCTGGTGCCATTAAAGATTAAGAAGAAAAACAAACCCTGAAATCTGAATGGCCATTAGCAGCCTGGGGACTGAGAAGGGGACACTGTAAGCTCAACATAGAGGAATTTACTTTTTTACCACTTACATGGGCAATGCTCATGGGCAGATAAAATCTCTTCTATATCAACCTGTCTCATCCTCTTTCCAATCACTGTAGCAGACTCCTAGAGCAAGAGAAGGAGGAAGGAGGAGTCTCTGACATGTCCCTTCATGAGTTCCATGTTCTCTTCTGACTGTTATTATTTATTGAGTTTATTGGTACATTGTAGGTGTACATTACAACCTCACTGATCATTGGGAATTTGCACCTGTACATGAGACTGCGTGTTTCTTATTGTTTTCCCTTCCCCCACCCTCTCTCCAACCTCCTCACCCTTCCCTAGTTACATAAACTTTGTCTCCATTTTTGATCATTTTCTCATTTTTCTTGTCCTTCTTTTCTTTCCCCTGCCCTCCTCACTAGTTCTCCTTCCCCTTTGAGCATTTTCTTCCTATTCACAGTAAATATTATGCACTTTGGTCCTTGTTTACATGTTCAGTTTCTCAGACAAGAGAAATAATTCAGTATTTATATATGTATGCTGTCTTTCACTTGAGACTACGGCCTCAATGTACATCCATTTAGCTATAAATGTGTCTAGTTTTTCTTCATGTCTGAGTAGTACTCCATTCATATATAAAAAAGAAAGTCCATGTCTTCTTTATCCAATTACCAGCTGACAGACAGCTGGTCTATTATAAACTCTGCTGCTGCTATAAACATGAGTGCACATATATCAAATTCTATTACAAGAAACATTTCATGATATAACTCTGTGTTCAGGAAGCCAGATGATTCAAACTTTTGAAATTAAGTATCAAACCCACTCATTGACAGCATATGCACTTCAACACGAATGTACATTTATATATACTCTATGTAACCAGTAAAGCTAAAGTAAAAATTTACAACTTGAACACATTAATCATACATATTTTATTTGCATTATCTGAGAAGCCCTCAAATTTTTTTCCATTCCAAAGAGAAAGCAAAGCCCTATCTATGGTTCTAGTCTCAAATAAGAGAACATAAATATTTGAGAAGTTCTCTATCTGAAAGGGTTCTTCTAATCTGGAAAATGAAGAAAAGGATTATAGTCCTTTTGTGATTTACACAGGCGTTGAGCAGATTGTCAAGTGAAATCGCTACAAACTGAGTCAAAGTCAACCTTTCTTTAAATTGTGGATGTCAGAAAAGAATGGTGGTGGCCTCACAAATTTCTTCTAGGGCCTGTGTTCATGCCACTCGGCAATCAAATCCTTCAACTTGTGCAGCCAAGAGGGGACGAACCCTGGCTTCTGCCCCAGCTCATGGCTGATTTCAGCATCATCCATGTGGCACTGGTTTTAGGGACATGAAGAATGCAGGTGCTGTGGGGTCAGGACGGCCCCCTCCACCCGGATTTCTGAAGAAGGCTGGCCATCAGGCAGTGACTGCTGAGAGAGCAGTTAGACATTTTCCTTAAATCTCAGAGAATGCTTTTAATCTGGGCTTTACAGCGATGCTGAAGCTGTTAGAACTCTGACAACTCATAGCAATGGCCTGCGTGCATTTTGCATAAAGCACCCATGTGAGTCCTTTGGGGTCTGAGTGAAATACTGTGGTTTGTATCTAGACTACACTCCAGAGCCTCATAGACTCATCAGTAAGTAACACTGGACTAGTCCCACGATTAGTTTAGCATCTTTTTGGGTCTGAATGATGGACTTACTGAGATGGGAGACCTACCTTGGGTGTGGGTGGCACCAACCAATGGGTTTGTAGCTTGAAAGAATAGAAGAGAAACCTCCTGCTTGGCACATTATGACCTGTTTTTTCTCTTCCTCGTTTCCGTGCCATGGAACCAGCTGATCATGTACTGAAATCTCTACACACCATGGTACAAAATAAATCTTTCCTGTTTTTTGAAGCTGTGGGTGTTGAATTTTTTTTTTTTTTTTTTTTGCTTTTTGAGACAGGGTCTCGCTTTGTAGTTCAGGCTGGCCCTGAGCTCACTATGGTGCCAGGCAAGCCGCAGCGAACTCAGCAATCCTCCTGACTCTGCCTCCCGAGTGCTGGGATTACAGGCGTGAGCCACCACGTCCAGCATTTGGGTGCTGAATTTTTTGTCCCACCAATGAGAAAGTAATTCAATGAGTACATATTTATATACACTTTTTAACAGTTAGAGAAAAGTAAATATTTTTAACCGGCACAAATAAGTATACCGATTTTATCTCAAAATTCTCCTGGTCGAAAGAGAAGGCAGAGTACTCTCAGTGGTCCCAGCCTCAAACAAGAGAATGGTGATGTTTGCGAAGTGCTCTATCTGTAAGGATTCCTCTCACCTGGAAAAGAGAGTAAAGGGATATACTTCCACTGAGGCCTATCTACTGTTGTTTTTATTGTAGCTTATGGACATGTTTGTGGGCTTTTATATTGACAATGTAATATTTATTTAATCTTTGTAGAATAAAGTAATTGAAAAATCTAGATGATAAGGATAATTACACTTTATATCAGGAATATAAAGTTACCATTATTTTAAGTTGTTAAAGGATGTTTTAAATTACTAAGTGGTTAATATAAGACCAATTAAAAGAAACATTCAAAAATATTCTTTCTATCTTTAAAACTGTATACTAAATGCCACTTTCTTTAATAGACAATAAGAAGAAAAAGGAATTTGAAAACCTGACTACTTGTGATAAATGACTTTGTTTTGCCAGGTCCATGGGTTTTGCTCATTAAAATAATGTCCTGGAGTATTTGAGGTAATTATATTACAGAATTCTGGTGAATATTTCAGAACAAGAAAAACAAGGCACATATGCTAGGCAGTGTGCTAAAACCGAAAATTTTGTGGCTAGTGCTCTTTTTTTAAGTATATCCCACATATTTATCATGTACCAAAAAGTGAGTTTGGAGAACCATAAATGAGTGGGCCTTTGGTATTATTTGGATGATTCAAATTTGCTTTTACATTTTGATTTTTTTTTTTGAGACAGGGTCTCGCTTTGTAGTTCAGGCTGGTCCTGAGCTCACTATGTAGCCCAGGCAAGCCTCGAACTCAGCAATCCTCCTGTCTCTGTCTCCCAAGTGCTGTGATTACAGGCGTCAACCACCACGCCCGGCAACATTTTGATTTTTAGGAAGGTATCTCCTTTCTATGGAAAGTTTTCTACCCAATTTTGTACAGTGGCTATATGGGTCATCCTTCATTGCTGGGACAAAGTATCTGAGTGTGGTTAGTCACCATGCTCATCACTGAGACACAGTGCATGACACTCACGGCATAATGAAGAGGTTTTGGAGGGTTCAGTCCAAAGTCATTGATTCTGAGGGAGTTGGTCTGTGATTAGCTGGTGACTGGTATAAATATCATAGTTAAAGGTAATTATCAACTTCATAGTTGCCAGGAAGGAGAAAGACTGGGAAAGAGCCAGAGAGGAAGGGGAAGCAACCATCTAGAATCTCCCAGGTGCCAACCACATGGCACACCTAGCTCACCCACAGGTGTGCTTTGTGACTCTTGTAGGAATAGCTGAAGCAGATTCAGTTGCCATTTAAGATGAACCATCACAGAAGCGAAGGGATAATCTTTCCTTGAGTAATTGGTGCTACTAGGTTTGTGTGCTGTGGTGGAAAGTAAAAAATGTTAAAAATGTAAGGAATGTTCTTGTTTGAGGATGGATTAATAAATGTTTAGGTACTGCATGTTTTTTTCTGTCTTTAGGAAAGCTTTGAAAAATATTGTAAAATTAAGTTTATATTTACATTTAAAGGTCTTTCATGTTTCTAGTAAGAAGAAACTTACTTTAGCAATGACATTTGAGCATTATAGTTTTGATAATTAGTACAATTTCCTCAGTGTTTTTATGCATATTATTATGATTTAATCAGATTGTTTTAACATTGTTTTTCCATCGTTTCTGATACCAAATGTGTCCCAGTAGCTTTGTTAAAATGCGTAACTTCTTACACAAAACTACCAAATTTCTAAAATTAATTGCATTTTCTAATAGTTCCCCCATCCCAGGTTGCCTTGTATGATTCTCCAGATTGGCATATTTAAATTGCAAATTTCTGAAATGAAGGTGTGGGCATTTCAATTCTAAATTCAACTTTCAGTAATAGACCACTCAATTTAAATGCATACTTTATGCTGAATAATTGTATGATCCTTTGTCTACCAACTCCTCCTTCTTACCTCCCAAAAGTAGTACATAATGTTACTCCCTATGTCCTGCATTGTTCTAGGTAAAATGAATTTACATATGGAAACCAAGTATAGCCATTTGGATGGAAAAATTAAAAGATTTAAGGATTTAGTTTTCTATCTGTGACTCTGAATGTTACATTAAACAGATAACGTCTTTCTGAACTATTCTTAAATATATTACCATTGTTTTAACTTTTCAGAACAGTATTTTTTTTCTGTTTAAAATGTAATAGCTCTGATAACCTGCCACAAAAGTAGACATGTAAAACAGCACATGTACAACCTGTACAGCCAATCCACGTGCCAGGAAATGCTTCACGTAAGTGCAGTCCAAACATGTTCAATATATTGTGGTGGTTGGTAGGTTATTTAGGGAGAAATGTGCTCCTAAAAATGAAACACTGAGGATGATTAAATGTTGAATTGCCAGAAAACTTTAAACGAGAATAAAGCCAATGAGGAGAGTAGAACTGAGAGATAGGCAGTACAAGCTTTGTCAGCAGCTTTAGAAACCCTAAATTCCACCTGACTTGAAAATTATCTCTGAATTTGCCAGTTGTAAAAGTGAAATAATTGTTTGTAGTTCCCAGGTAAACAGATTTCTGTCACTAGAAAGTAATACTTTAAGATTGCTCTAGTGGAAAATAATACTGGTTTACTGATACTGATAATGGCCATGAAATCATGGAGATTTACTAAAGGAATTATTTCCTTTCTTGGGCATGAAAATAAGATTTATAGATTTTGTTTTGTTTTGTTTTGTTGTTTTCTAATCAATTTCAATAGAATTTCCAGAGACACAACCAATGAGTTCCTGTAACCAGTTAATGTACTGTGTATCTATCATGCTTAGTCTTTCCCCTGGTGGTGTTCCTTGTGCATGTGAAAATATACTTACATATTCTTAAGTTTCAAGATAGCGGTGTCAGAAGTGCCTACATTTTTCAGAAACCTCGACTTGAAAAATCACACTTGAAAAAAACTGCAGTTGTTTAGAGGTGGCTTTTGAAAATACTTAACTAGAATCTTGTTGCAGTTAAAATGTGTCATACTATCTAAAAGACAAAACTGATTAAATGAAACAGTACCTATGAAAGGAACTGTGGTGCTGGTGTCTGATACACATACTAGACAAGTCTAATATTTGCAGTTCTTATGAGCCCTTGATATAAGAGCCAATCTGAAACAGAGCCATAGATCAGAAAAACAGAAAGAGAGAGAGAGACAGACAGAGATAGAGAGACAGAGAGAATTCATTTATGTCTAGGTCATAATTTGTAGAAAGATGGGTTCATTCTTCCTGTATATAGCCTGTATTATGAACTATAAACAGATGGTTCTAAATCCAAAAACTAAAAACATAGCATTCTTAATGACAGACCAGGCATTTACCCTGTATCACGACATACAGATATCAAACTGATAGTCCTTTGGATCTTCAGACACGGGAAAAGGAGCAAAACAGGAAGAGAAACCTCTTGTGTGCTCAGTTGTTTGCCTCCTTAATGGGATCAACAATTTATCAACTTTAGACACTTAGGGACTAGCTGGAAAACTTCTGCACTTACTGCTTCCTGTTGCTATGACTTATAGTATCCATTAATACATAACATAATTTTTAGACTCATGATTTATTTACTCTGACTTCAGAAGAAAGGAAATACCAGTTAAAAATTAGACTGAAATAGGGGCCGGAGGGTTAGCTCAGTGGTTCCGGCACCTGCCTTGCAAGCGCAAGGACCTGTGTTCGATCCCCGGTTACCACACATAATGCTGGGCGTGGTAGCTCACGCCTGTAATCCCAGCACTCGGGAGGCAGAGACAGGAGGATTGCTGAGTTCGAGGCTCGCCTGGGCACCATAGTGAGCTCAGGGCCAGCCTGAACTACAAAGCGAGACCCTGTCTCCAAAAAAGCAAAAAAAAAAATTAGACTGAAATATGCTTAAGTCTTTTAACTATTATGAGGAATGGTTCACAGCCCATAAACAATATCAGGGTTTGTAAAAAAAAAATCAATACTTAATAATATATGGTCACAAGTGAAAAGTTTCTACTTTCTTTTGGAATTTCTAGAAATGCATAGGGAATTAGGTATGTCACCAACCAAAAATCAGCAGCTTACTTTGTGTGACTGTGTATAGTTTTTCAATGTAAATAGGAAAATTGTAAAGCTCTTCTCTGAAATTGTCAGATAGCAGCTAGGTTAATAAATATCTTTAACAAACCAAGTCTTTAGCATATTTAGTTTTCTTGAGAATGTTGTTGCCAACCTTTCCCTGATACCAACAAAACTTCACAGAACATGTAGAAATGCAAAGTTGTCTTGCTTTTTGCTGGCGACAGCACAATGATTTAACGCATTTTCCAACATGTGTCATGTGTATTACAAATTGCTATCTCATGTTCTTTTGATTCATAATAATGCCAATGTTAAAAGTAACATTTGCATAGTGAATTATCATCATAGTGCGTGCTTTTAAGCTTTCAATGTATTATATTATTTTTCTACAAATAAATTGAAAGTAGTAAAAAACTTTGGTGTAGTGTTTCAGAATTTTTTATTATAAATAATTGATGTCTTGTATCAGTTTTATTCAAGCAATGTTCACTATTAGCTTACTCAGTGTTGTACATTGTGTACTAGGAGTGTGTGATCATGATAATTTTACCATACAATGATGATCAATAGGATTATAAAATTAATAATTCTGATCACTAGCATTTCTTAATAAACAATTTCCATGTTCTCTTTCTTCATATATACTAGTATCTCTTTCTGAATTTTCTGCTTTGTCTCAGAGTTGTATTCTTCCATTTCAATGCTAATATTGTGTTCAATTAAATATAGAAGATTTGGGCTGGAGATTTAGCTCAGTGGTTCCTGTGCCTGCCTAGCAAGGTCAAGGTCCCTGGTTTGATCCCTGTGATGGTAACCACATACAAGAATACCAGGCATAGTGATTCATGCCCACCAGCAATAAAATACCACATACAACAGTACCGGGCATGGTGGTTTACGCCTGTAATCCCAGGACTAGGGAGGCAGAGGCAGGAGAATTGCTGAGTTTGAGGCTTGCCTGGCTATACAGTGAGCTCAGGGCCAACCTGAACTATGAAGTGAGACCCTATCTCAAAAAAATTATATATATATATATATATGAATTATATATATATTATATATATGATTTATAATATGTTGTGATATCTAATAGGCAATTTTTAATTTATCATTTTTCTCAAAATTTACCTTATTGTTTCAAGGAATTTATTATATTAAAGTAATTATAAGGGCTGGAGATTTAGCTCAGTGGTTCTGGCGCCTGCCTCACAAGCGCAAGGTCCTGAGTTCGATCCCGTTAACCACATAGAATGCTGGGCGTGGTGACTCACGTCCACCAGCAATCAATACCACATACCACAGTTCCGGGTGCGGTGGCTCACGCCTGTAATCCCAGCACTCGGGAGGCAGAGGCAGGAGGATTGCTGAGTTCACGGAGGCCTGCCTGGGCTGCATAGTGAGCTCAGGGCCAGCCTGAACTACAAAGCAAGACCCTGTCTCCAAAAAAAAAAAAAAAAAAAAAGAATTATAAGACATTTTTATAAATCCTTTCAAACTTCCTTTTTTATTGTTTCAGTTTTACTGTTTCTATTAGAATTATTTAACAATCATTTGGGAATTTTAAGTACTAGAATATTAATGACATTAAACTGACCTTTTTCAAGAGTATATAATTTTAATTGACTTAATATATTTTTCTTTTAATACAATTTTTGTACATGTGAAATAGTAACCTTTTAAACACATTCCTGTGCTTCTCATAATTTTTGTAAGTATTATGAATGAAAATATAGTTTTTATCTTTTGCTCAGAACATAATTTTATTAGACATTCTGATGAAAGTGCTATAGCTGTGTCCTATATCGGGATAGTCATATGAGTTTTGTCTCTAAATGTGTTGATGTAGTGGATTATACCAACATACATTAATATAATATTTTTGAAATTTACCCTGCTTCTTTCCGATTTGGAATATTAGTAGCTTCCTTTTGTCTTGTTTAATTTAGGAAACTTAGAAGGGAGATGTAAGATTTTAAGAGGACTTGCCAGGACCAGTAAAAAGTCTTACCAATTCATCTTGCCAATAGAAATGTGTACAAACCTGCATAAAGGATACTTCACTGCTTTGACCCTCTTTATCATTTCCTTTTCATGATCACGTATGCATGAGGTGGTCATGACCCCTTTTGTTAATGCCACCTGGAAATCCACTGAGGTTTCTTTAGCCCATTCACACCGCCACTCCCCTGGTTACTTATTTTACAATTTTTCCTTTCCTTCCAGATCTAGAAATGTCTCTCAAACACTACCTGGGAATTCTGTAATAAAGAGAAGAGCAATTGTACTGATGACACAATAGGTGCAGAATTACCTACTCACAGCTTCACTAAGATAATTTATAACTTATTTATAATCACATTGTGAATAAAGGAGCATTGTTCCATGAACATCACTTATGAGAACCTTGCACATGGAAAGGAGGAAAAAAATTAGTCTCTCTGTTTTGATTATATTTGGCAGGCAGAGCATTATTCAAATGATTGAACAATTGTCATTTAAAGATTGAAGAAAAACTTGACAAACAATAGCTAATACAAAATCAGCATTTTGTTCAGATCAGTACTCTTCTAAACACTTTGCATGCAGTATTGGATGAACACCTTATGACAAGTTTACAAGACAAAGACAGTCTTGTGTTTCATAAATGAGATTAAGAAGGTCAAGAAATTTTCTTAGCACCATACAGCTACTACGCAATAGAAGAACCGAGACACTATGGCTCTTATAATTTCATTGTAAAGAGGAACAAGGGAAAGAGACAGTGTAAGAGTTAAGAAATGCCTGAGGGAAGTTTTCCTTAAGGAAACTAGGAGAGAAGGGGCCATCGTGCTAATTACTCCCAGAAAGACTGAGTTAGCAGAATGAGAGTTTGAATAGTAACTCTAAGGAAAGTGATTAACAGTATATTTGGAAAGTTTTCCATAGTTTGAATGTCACTTTTACATTCTAATTACTCCTCCTTTTATGGAATTCTTTGTTGGTACATTTTATGTGCAGTTCACAATCACACTCAATCTTGGGGAATTTGTACCAGTATATGACAGAAGTTCATTCTCATTTTTACACATATCCCTACCCAATCACAACCCCCCACTCCCAATATATATGCTACTTCTTTTTCTTTCCAAATCATATTTATTCTTTCCCCTCATTATGTTCCCCCACCACATTCCCTTTGAATATTTTCTAGTTTACAAAATGTATCATACATTCTAGAACTCATTTACATCTACATGTTCTCATACCAGAGAAAAGATATGGCATTTACATATCTGGGACTATTTATTTCACTTAGTAGTGTGTCCTCAAGGTGTATCCATTTGCACATTAATGAAATGTGTCATTCTTTATGGCAGAGTAGTACTCCATTTTATTTTTTAAAAAACCCACATCTTCTTTATCCAGTCTCCAGCTGATGAGCATCTGGGTTGTTTCCAAGACTGGGCTGTCACAAACTGAGCTGCTATGAACATGAATGTACATATGTCTTTACAATATGATTCTTTTAAATCCTTGGATATATTCCTAGTAGGGGAATAGCAGAGTCAAATGGGACCCCAAATCTTAGTTTTCTCAGGAATCTCCACACTGATCTCCACAATGGTGTACAAGTCTGCAATCCCACCAATAGTGGAGAAGGGTTCCTTTCTCAACGCAGCCTCGACAGCATTTATTGCTGGTTGATTTCACAATAGCAGCCATTCTTTGTGGAGTGAGATGAAATCTCAGTGTTGTTTTCTTCTTCCTCTCTCGAATGACTAGTGATATTGAGCATTTCTTCATGTGCTTCTTGGATGCTTTTGCTTCTGCCCCTGAGAAGCACCTATTCATTTCAGATGCCCATTTTTGAATTGGGCCTTTAAATTTGGGGGCACTGATTTTTTAAAGTTCTTTCTATATTCTAGATAGTAACCCATTGTCTGAGAAACAGCTAGTAAAGATTTTTTCCCCATGTTGCTGGTTGTCTTTCAGCGGTGCCAGTGGTTTCTTTTGCTGTGCAGAAGCTTTTTAGGAGGATGGACCCCATTTGTTGATTCTTCTTGTTCTCATGCTATAGAGGTTTTGCTCATTAAGTCTCTGCCTAAGCCAATGTCTCCAAGAGTTTTACCTAACCTGTTTTGCAGCAGATTTATTGTTTCTGTTGTAATGTTTAAGTCTCTAATCCATTGTGATTTTAGTTTAGTACATGGTGAAAGAGATAGGTCTAGCTTTAGTTTTGGGCAGGTTAAAGCCCAGTCTTTCCAGTATCATTTGTTAAAGAGCCTGTCTTTCCTCCATTGAGGGTGTTTGGCTCTTTTGTCAAAGATGAGGTGGCTTAGTGTATCTGGAGTTGTTTCTGGATCTTCTAATCTATTCCATTGGTCCTCCTGTTTGTTTCTTTGCTAGTACCATGCAGTTTTTATCACAGTGGCTTTGTAGTACAGTTGGGGATTATAATACCCTCCACCATGTCGTGGTTGCTTAGAATTGTTTTTGCTATTCTGGGTCTCTTGTGGTTCCAGATGTAGTTTTGGATTATTTTGTCTAGCTCTGTGAAGTACAGTGCTGGGATTCTAATTGGAATTGCATTGAATCTGTATGGTAGTTGTGGGAGCAAGCCATTTTGATGATATTGGTTCTTCCTACCCAGGAACAAAGGATGTCTTTCCATTTTCTGATATCCTCTTCTATCTCCTTTTTTCAGAGTCCTGTAGTTTTCAGAGTAGAGGTCTTTCATCTCCTTTGTTAGATTCCTAGATATTTCATTTTTCTGGGAGCTACTGTGAAAGGGTTTGACTCCCCAATTTCTCTTTCAGTGAGTCTGTTGTTTGTGTATACAAAGGTTATTACTTTTTGAGCATTGGCCTTGTATCCAGCAACACTACTAAATTTGGCAATTAAGTCTAGAAGTCTTTTGGTTGAGTTTTAAGGATCCTCTATACAGAGAATCATGTCATCGGCAAATAATGACAGTTTAAGTTCTTCTTTACCTATCTTTATTCCTTTTATTTCTTTGTCTTGCATAATTGTTTTGGCTAATGTTTACAGCACTATATTGAACAAACTGATATCAGTCTGTGAAATTGAAAATGTAATAAAAAACCTACCAACAAAGAAAAGCCTTGGTCCTGATGGCTTCACTGCTGAATTCTACAAAACTTTTAAAGAAGAGCTAATGCCACTACTTCTCAAACTCTTTAAGGAAATCAAAGGAGAGGCAATACTCCCAAAATCATTCCTTGAAGCAACCATTACCTTGATTCCAAAATGCAAAGAAAGACCCAACCGAAAAAGAAAAACACGGGCCAATCTCCCTAATGAACATTGCTGCAAAAATCCTCACTAAAATATTGGCAAACAGGATACGGAGAGTTATCAAGAAAAATCATACACTCTGATCAATTTGGATTTGTCTCAGAGATGCAAGACTGGTTTAACATACATAAATCAATAAATGTAATACACTATATTGACAGACTCAAGGACAAAAACCATCTAGTGATCTCAATAGATGCAGAAAAAGCATTTGACAAATGCAACACCCATTCATAATCATAACCCTACAGAGAATTGGAATACATGGACTTTATCTCAATCTAATACAAGCTGTTTACAAGAAACAACAGCCAGCATCATACTAAATGGACAAAAACGGAAACATTTTACACTAAGGTAAGGAACGAGACAAGGATACCCACTATCACCACTCTTGTTCAATGTAATTACTCCTCTTTTGAACATTTTCTTCCATCCATGTGCAAAATATAGATTTTGTCTCTGAAGTTCTGAAATGGATCAAAATCATGAATTAAAGGAATTTAGTAACAAAGGCTCAGGTTCAATACCTATGATATCTCTTGTCCAATATTTTGTCTATACTCAAATTTTGAAGTGAGATTGACATTAAATTATTCCAAGATGTCAATGAGAAGATATTAATATCTGAATATAAATGAATCCCTCTTATGATCTTTGGAGAGAAATTAAAGTCTGAATACTTAGTCTACTTCCATAGATCAAAAAGTTAAGTTTTCTTTTAATCAATGTAAAGAAATAGAAGTACAATATTCATCCTTTCCAACTTTTATGAGTCTCAGACGGAATCATTCTTCATGCTGGGTTCTATTAGTAGTTACATATTGTGCTATTTTTTTTCTATCATAAGTCAAATTCTTCTAATGGTCTGACATGATGTGTTCATTCAATCACAAGTATTTTTAGAAAGTAATTTTTAAAGAGTTCAAAGAGTTAGTAATGAGCTAAAATTACCAAACTCCTAAGGTTTGTTAAAAAGCCAGTCCCCAAACTCTAAAAGCAGTAATTCCAGAAAAAATAATGTCTGAGAATCCCGATAGTTGAAGATGGCAAAGACCATAGAAGAAACTCTGTTTGAAGGGTGGAGATAATAGGTTTTGGGGTGCAGTTTGCCAGAATGTCACTCAGCATGTTCCAGGAGTTCTATCTCTGTGAAGTGACTTTAAACTCAATTGAGAAAACTCCCCCAGCAAGAAGTTAATTTCAGTGCTCTGGAATCACATTTGGGAGGAGATAATCTACTTAGGCAATAGCCTCCTGTTTTCCAAGAGTGACATCTTATCTGCTTATGAAGTTTAAAAGTTTGCAAAGGTGATAGTGCAGTTGCTAGGTGCATTGTCTTGGAAACGTGCATTTTTAGTCCTAAGCCAGACGGGTTCTTTCCAGTGCCTCTTGCCAAGGCATCTGCCTACTCGCAATGTTTGTCCCCTCAATTTAGATCTCACCAGGCCAGTGCCATCCTAAACCATGAAGTAGTATTAGAGTTTTTGAGCGTGTACACATTGCTGATTATTTGCCCTCCTACACAGAATGGAATCTGGAGACCGTGTTCTCGAGGTTCCCAGCAATAACAGTTTAAAGCTGAAACTTCTCTACGGTTCAGAGGCATGTTCACACTTTACCCAGAAATTTAAAAGTGGCAAGCACTGTTTTGCCCACTGCACAAGAGTCCTGAGAAGACTTCCTCACGACAAGAATATCCCATCCCACCCATCAAAAGGCACAGCAACACAGAAGTCCACATCTCTCTTTTTACCAAGTCCTTGCACTTTTGAATCCCTTTCTCCAGGCTCTTCTTCCTCCCTGTGAGCTCTGTGGCCACTTTTCTTCCCTGCCGAGGTGCCCACCCTCCTCCTCTTTTTCAAATCTCCACACGACTTTCCTTTCATTGACCTCCCTTCTTGAAGCCTTTACTGAGGCATGAACTTTTCATTATTTACTCTAAGAAGTAACCATTTCCTTCTGGACAAAACGCAAGTTGCAATCATTAAAATACTATAGTTTGAGGTTTAAATGTTTAGAGGGACTCAATTGCAAACTCTAAATACCTATCAGATCAAAAATTGACCTCTAGAAATCACCAACATGCAAATCCCAGACTCAACCTATACATCCTTAAGCCAATAAGACCTTATTCATGTGTGGGTGTTTCTACCCTAAATCCCACTCTTTTGGTTTTATTTGTTAATATTTCTGGCCTGTATGCTTAATATTATGGTCTTAATAAGACCACCAAAATATAACTGAGCCTCATCCCAGCAATATCTGAGCAAGTAAAAAGGGAAAAAATGGAAGTTGAGATCAAACCAACGAGGCCGGCACCAGATTTACCCTCTCAATCATAGGCGACATAGAAAAACAAAGAATTGATAGATGTTCTTTGAAGATTGATTCATAGAAAAAGAGAAGTAAAACCAAATTAAATATTCATTTCTTCTCCAGAGTTATCATTTAAGTCACTTCTTTCCTATTAGGGTGGAATAAATGAGTGCATGAAGAACAGTCAGAATTGACACAGGAAAAATCCCTGCTTTTGGGTACTGGAGTAGTAGGTGGTACTCCCCAGTAATAAGAAATGGTTCAACTCATGATAGATTTTAGTATGAGCAATTATTGTTTTTATTATCATTAATGGTTAACATTCGGTTGACAAATATAATTGTGTTAACTGAGCATGAAATACTATATTATGAATATTTTAATTTATGTGAAAGCACATTTTTAAAAAGACCTCTTCATTTCTGGATATCTCTAGAACAAACAAATTCTGTGGTCACTGCAAGACAAAGTGTGGGAACACTTCCTAGACAATGTTGTGATGCACTGTAGTTCTTTGAATGAAGACTGATATTTGCTGTTTTTATTTTTAAATCCCATTTATTAATGTGTAAATGGATAGGTTAAATGTACTATTTTGAAAATGGTTGTTTAGTATAAAATTTTAAAAAGAAAATAAATGAGATGGTAGAAATAACTCATATTGGCAAATACTTACCTTACTCCATGGGCATTCCACATATAACCCATATTACCCTCATTGTGATACTATTATTTGGCTGTTATTTCCTTCCTTTTGTGGAAAATGTAAGAAAAGTCAGAAAGGTCAAGTAATACACTGTCATAAAATTAACATAAGAGAAAAGATGAAAGCCCTTTGAACATATCCCAGTGTTTTTGCTGGTACCTACAGATTAATAGCTTTACTGTAACTATTAGGTGTTGTTAGGTGACCACACTTCAAATATAAAGCTCCATATGTTTAATTATAATTCAGAAATACTTTATTAAGGATACTGCATGTCCTATAATATTGTGCTCTTTGGTCCTTGGCAGTTTTTAAATTTAATGGAAGCATTATCTATGTAAGAATGTTTTTTCTCATTTAGTTGATCATTATTTAGGATTTACTCACTGGGACTTGCATAACACACTGGGGCTTCTTAAAATGCTTGCAATGAATGGAAACATAACATTTTTATTCAGTATGTTAGGAATTGCAAATTCTGAGGTATCAAAATTATATAAATTCTAAATCTTACAATAGTGTATCAGTAGTCTTGTATATTGTCTAAGACTTTGAAAAATGTTCATCTACATCCATTTTATTTAAGTATTGCTTTACCCTATGATTGCAGTAGTTTTGTGCTCTCAGACAGCAGTTAAAACAGACACTAAAAGATGATCAGTGACTCCTCTCAGGTCACACATGTAATAAGACATGGCATATTTAAGGCCTGAACCTAATTAATTATAGCTAATGGATTAGTGTTTGTTCCATGACACAGGCTACCTCTACACTGCAGGCACAAGAGACCCTTCTGGTTAGTCTGATTGGACTGCACATTTAGTTAATGCTGGTCAACTAACATGAGGTTTAGAAGAACATGCTACTCAATGTTTTCTGGAAAGGAAATCTAATAAATGGTGGTTATTTGCACAAAGGCTTTTGTATATGTAAGAGTTTTTAAATTTTTTGTAGATTCATTATGATGGCAGTGCATCATTTCAAACATTTTTGCTAATTTAATACTACATCAATGTCATAACCCAAAAGCCTAGGCATAAAATAAGTTGTTACTGAGGAAAACTCAGTGTGGCATCTACTTTTGGGGACCCTCATGAGTCCTTTTCATGATGATTATATTGTAAATTTTAGCGTAAATAAAAAAAATATTTGGCTGGGTTATAGTTCAGTGAGTGAGGGCTTACCTAGAAAGTTCAAGGCTTTAGGTTTAATCCTCAGTACTTCAAAAACTTAGTTTGATTAAAATTAAAGAATGATTCCATTATTTATGCTGGGTTAGATGTTCTTTTAGTTCCTTCCTATTTTCATATTTTCTTCTAGAAACTAAGCAAATTATGAAATGGCAAAAGCAACATCAAAACATGCTATACTTCAAAAAATATCTTTTTCTAGTGGATACCACTTTTATTACTTAAATTTTCACTATAGGAAACTAGGTCATTGAGTTCAAGTGTCAGAAGTCAAGAAGAAACTTGGAAATAAAGTCAGCATGTCTCTTTGGTCCTGGATTTCTCTTCATGACATGGAGTTAGGAATAGTTATCATGTGCAGCCAAATGTCTCTTTTATGATTCACACATCAAAAACTGCTGATGTAATATGTACATTCTCCTCTAGAATCACAGATAGAATCATTCAATTGTGATTCTCCTTTTTTTCATTGTGACACTTTTTTCATATTTTTCGTTTATTTTTATCTTTATTGGTACATTGTATATACACCTCATTTGTGACACTTTTAGGGCAGGACCATAAGTGTGACCTAACTGGATTACTGAAGAAAAATAACAGCCAGCTGTCATCTCAAGGATCATTGGGAACAAGATGAAAGAGTGACTGAGTTTTCAATTATTCCTGTGAAAAGAGAGTAACAGGTGTGGAAAAATCTGAATTTCCTGTATATCATACCAACAGAGATGGTGACAGGGAAACTGTGTATCTTGGAGAGAGACAAAGGCCTTCAGGAGACTCCGCTCTTACAGTACTTCATCTGGTTCTATAACTTACCATTATTGGTACTTGTACTCTAAAGGTTTTCATTTGTTTTATGTAAGGTCAGAGCTATGATACTTTGGAGAGGTGTGATCAGCAGTTTATTTTTCTCAAAGGTACTGGTAGGAAGGCCCTGGAGAAGATAGGATATTTTTGACGTTTCTAGAACCAAAAGAAAGGGTTTAGAGGGATATTTATCTCATAGTCATCATTCTTTCTGACATCACCCGCCCCGTCCTCTTTTCTCCCTGTATTTTTCTCATTGAAAGAAGAATGAATGACTCAATACCTAAATTTGAAACTGTAGAATAGAAAATAGAGAAAGTAAATGGAGAAAACCATTGGTGGAGCAAACAGAATTGGAATGTCTGATTGTCATAAAGATGGAAAATCTTCACACAGATTACTTAATGACTCACATGGGTTAATGCAAAATGCTGAAAGATCTCCATGAGCAATGTATAGCGAGAGTAACATAGAAGTCACATAGCAAACCACAAAATACTAACTGGAAATGATAATCTAGGCAGACATATTTGTATATATACTTGTAATGTCAATGATATTAACAAACACCCTGCTATTTAGCTTTTATGTCACTGATGAATACAAGAAGGTAAGAGAGATCATCATTTTCTTCTCATTGTGGGCTGTTCTCACTCAACTTTACTCAGATTATCTTTTCTACCCTCTTAGGGGACGGCTATTATCCTGACCTGAATTAGAAAAGTTAGCAAGTAAATGAGATTTCCCCTAAGCTCTTAATAGTGCTCATTGGAATATATTTAACAACTTACCCTTTAATATAGTAATATTCCTTTCTCTATACTTTTATTGCTTTGCAACTGAACCCAGTCCCTGCAGTCAGCACAGTGGCACAAAATGACAGTGTCTGATTACTTCATGAAGAAACTGGTGCACACACGCACGTGCATGCACACACACACACACACACACGAGTCACATGTACACTGCCAAGAGTTTCATCTGGTAGACAAAAGAATCATGTCTAAGCTAAAAATTTGGGCAGAATTTCACCTTTGCTGCCTACACTCTTCTAATCACAGTACACTCTGTCATGGTTGCTCATCAATTTCCCTCATCTACAAGAACCATCCTATTTATTTTCATCTTATAAGTCATATACACTTCCAGGGACCAACAGGATTTTGTCACCCAAGAGAAACAGTTACAGAGCCACACAAAGAGATACCTTTCTTTCCTAAAATTATGGCATTCCTACTCAAAATTCATCATTTGCAAATGCAATAGGCACTTGTTATGGTGCTTCTGGAACTTTCTCTGAAATATTGCACTGTTTAATTTTAATTTGAATATATTAGAGTTTATTTGGTTCTTACTACATATACTATTCTTTGAGGATGTCTTCCTTCTATAAGTCAAGTGTCATACTATGAACAATAGCTCCATAAAAATATTTTCTAATGCTTTATGTGGGGATGAAATTTACATTTTTCACCAAAGCAGCAAAGGGGAAAAAGAAAATATTAATAATTCAGCAAAGAGACTGAGGCAAAGAATAAATGCATTCTCTCGATAAAATTGAAATTTCATGTAAAGAGAGCCCCCAGGAAAAGCTGAACACAGCAGAGCTGAAAACAGCTCTGAAAATGTATGAAGGTAACAAAATCGAGGGGGGGGGAGAGAGGAAGAAAGAGACAGAGAGAATCTAGCATGCTGGGAGGGATATATTCATACCAATAACTCTGGACAAGGGATTGGGCTAAAAGATCTCTGTCCCCATGAGAGGTAAAAGTTGGGAAGAGAAATGTAAAGCATTGAGATTTAATAATACTTTTAGTTGATATATATAATCTTAAATTAATATTTGGGATTGTTCTCCCTGCTAAACTTTCTTCCACCTTATGTTAAAATCCATTTACAAAAATGAATTGTTTTCAACAAAATATAGTATATTTCACCAGACATAATGAGGGAGCTGAATTGCATGGTAGGGTTGTCTTGTAACAATTAATCTTGTTTTTTAAGCAGGTGTCTTGATGTACTTGGTCCCACAGAGTTATGCCTTATTTGTTTGCACACTAATGGTTAAATCCTTGAAACCAGCAACTTCAGTCATCTTTATATCCCACCAAAATGTATCAGAGCGCATTTCCTTGAGTAGATATTAAATGAATAAGTACTTATTAATTTATCTTCTTTAATTATGACTTTACCATCTGAATATTATGAATATTTAAATAACATTTCCAAAATTAGGTAACTTACCTAACTAACAAAATATTATTAAACTCAAGTCACATCATTAACATGTCTTTAGTGCAATGAACAGTCAGGTTGGGGGAACAGATAATACACCAAAAATCTCCTTTTTCACTGCTGTTTCACATTTAGAGCTGAATGTAGAGTTGCCTTTGAAAACATTTGCACTTCTCATTTAGATGAACTGTGTGACATGCAGGGAAAGATGAAAAACAATCTCTGTGTGAAGTTGCATATGAGAAGTTAGTTCTAAATTTGCCAGCTACTAATTCCTTTGAGCAATCATATTTGTTCTTTGATTACAAATAACCTTACTGATTTCAAAGGAAAAGAGCAGGAGGAGATGAAAATACTTGAATCACACAACAGCCCTAGGTGGTGCCTTTGGCACTGAGAAGCTGACATTCCATTTCCCAGCCTCAAAATAGAAGAAACATAATGAGACTTTGAGTGAATCTGATGCATCAGCTAGGTTTTCAATAGAGTCCAGAATGCTTATGTACATAGTAAACACTGTCCAGATGCAGTGCACGGTGGGATGAATAGGAACTTCCAGGTTTGTTTCTGGGGAAAGTTGTTATACAGAAAACACCTTGGAGTCAATGTGTCTGAACCACGACAAAGTTCACTGTCAAATGAGAAGTGAATGAATTTTCAAATATCTTGCATCTTGGACCTAACTTCAGACTGATTAAAAAACATCAATCCACTGCCAGTATCAGCAAAAAGGGAAAGCCTGGAATATTCCTTCTAAAAATCATAGATAAGAAAAGGACGTCCATTTTCACTGTTTTGGTTCAACAGGATATAGTACTGGAGACTTTAGCCAAAACAGTCACACAAGAGAAAAAAATAAAAGAGACTTGAACAGAGAAAGACGAGGTTAAACTATCATTGTCTTCAGATAATGGATCCTTTACATTCATCTCAGGCAATTAAAAAATACAAATCAAAACAATACTGTAATTCCCTCACACTCTGATAACAATGGATACTTTTTTTTTTTTTTTTTTTTTTTTGAGACAGGGTCTCGCTTTGTGGTTCAGGCTGGCCCTGAGCTCACTATGCAGCTTAGGCAAACCTCGAACTCAGCAATCCTCCTGCCTCTGCCTCCTGAGTACTGGGATTACAGGCGTGAGCCACCACACCCGGCACTGATATGTGGTATTGATTGCTGGTGGGTGTGAGTCACCACGTCTGACATTGTATGTGGTTACCAGGATCGAACTCAGGACCTTGCACTTGAGAGGCAGGCACCAGAACCACTGAGCTAAATCTCCGGCCCAACAATAGCTACTTTTAATGACTCAAAAAACATTTGCTGCTGAATTTGTGGAAAAAAGTAACTGTTCTACATTTTGGGTTAGAAAATAGTGCAACCACTGTGAAAATCAGTATGAAAATTCCTCAAGAAACAGAAACCATAAATTGCATTTAACCCCTTTATACCTCTTCTGGGAATCTTCCTGAAAGGATTAAAGTCATCATATTACAGTGATACATGTGTATGCAAGTGTATAGCAACACATTCACATCAGGCAAATTATGCAAACAGCACATCTGCCTATCAACTGATGAACAGTACTACTCAGCCAGAAAGAAGAATAAATTGGAGTCTTTTAAGGAAAGATGGAGACATCTTGACACCATAATGCTAAGTAAAATAATCAAGCCATAGAAGATTAAATATCACATGCATTTTGTAATATGATAAATGCAAAGCATAATAATTAGAGTGAAAAAAGAGATGGTGGGAAGAGGAGATAAACTGTGGCAATGGGAAGAAGACTTGGAGAAAGAAGGGGAGGGAAAAGTTGGAAAAAGGGAATAAAAATTATCAAGATGCAAGATCAAAGTAATTTTGAAGTATCACAACTATCTACCACAAAATCTTGTTTCACACTGAATACAAACTGTATTCCCTCAAAGTAGCTGACAATAGCTGATAAAAGACCAAGTGCTACAGAACATACTGGAGAAAGAAAACTTTCCTTCAGGTATTAACAGGCAAAATTAGGTATTCAATATTGTGGAACTTAACATGCTAAGTTCTTTTATTCCCTACATAAACCATTCTTTTCTGTTATATACTACTTTACACTGTTGGAGGATTACTATACATGAGATACTGCATTCATTATTGCCTGCATGGCTGCTAACAACTGCAGGAATTAGGTATAATATCAAGATCACTTCTCAAAATGGTGAATGCATCAGAGAGAATTTTGACAGCTCACTTAGGATTGTACACTGGTTAATTTCAAGTTTAGGACTTGCAGTGCATTCTCACTAACAGCGGACTCACCCTGTAATTAGGACCCTCAGAGGTCCCAGAAGTAAAAGCCAATGTCCATCAGGGACAGTCATGGGCCACATCAAAACCAGAGCTAAACAAAGAGCTCACAGAAGACCAGATAGTTTCTTGATCACATTTCTGATACTTATATTTGGAATCACAAATTATTTTCCCTTTCCATTGATTCTATATCAACTATCCATATGCAATTATAGTGTGTCTTAATTTAATTTTAGTCATGGGCCCGCTGGCTGTTGCCATAGAAAAACACTTGGGCTAGGAGATAAAAGATCTTGATGCTCAAAGAAGATAGAATGAGTAAGCAACAGCCAGAGCTGAACTCTCCAGAAGACTTCCTCACATCCAGTGCCGTGAGCTACACTGTCAAATGAGAGCGGTAGGTTAACAAAGCCTGCTGTTTTGTACTTTGTATCTGTTCAATTACAAATTGCAGGGCTCGGGATAGAGCTCACTGGCGCTGGGCCTGCCTTGCAGCAAGAGCAAGGTCCTGAGTTCCGTTCCTGGTTCTGAAAACATCAAAATTGCACATCTACTTTTTCTCTCGGTGGATACAAATTGTCTTCGCTTCGTTTCATCTAAGGTTGGTGGATCCAACTTGTAAAAGCATCTTGACATTGGTGATATGTATTAAGGTTTTTCAGTCCTTTCAGTCCTTTGCTGAGCAGGCTCCCTGCATACATTAGCTTATCTATTTATTCTTTTCTTTTTCTTGGTAGCGTTGGGAATAGAACTCAGGGCATCTGGCAATAGGAGGCAAGTGTACCACTGAACTATACTTCCTGACTTCATTCTCATTCTTTAGTCTTTCCACAGAATTGTAAGCAAGAGTTATTCTATACCAAGAACACAAGGTAAGATTGAAAAATATAATGAACATTTGCTTTTTAAAAAATTGATTTTATTGGTACATTTTATGTGCACATCGTGATCGCAATCGACATTGAGAATTTGTGCCAGTACATGACACGACTTAATTCTCATTTTCCCCCTTCCCCCGCCCTCCCTACAAACTCCGAACCCCTCTATACATAAGCTTGGTTTCCTTTTTTGACTCACGAAGTTTTTTATTTCCCTTCTTTACTTATCCCTACCCACGTTTTCCCTTTGAATATTTCCTGTTTCACAATATCTATCATGCATTTTAGAACTCATTTACATCTTTAGTTTCTCATACCAGAGAAAATATATGGTGTTTATGCATCTGTAACTATGGGACCCTTCTCCACTATTGGTGGGAATGTAGACTGGTGCAACCACTGTGGAGATCAGTGTGGAGACTCCCCCAAAAGCTAGAATTAGGGGTCCCATTTGACTCTGTTACTCCCCTGCTAAGTGTAGAGGTGAACATTTACTGTTAAAAAATACATTACAGTGGCTGGGCGTGGTGGCTCTCGCCTATAATCCCAGCACTCGGGAGGCAGAGATAGGAGGATTGCTGAGTTTGAGGCTTGCCTGGGCTACATAGTGAGCTCAGGGTCAGCCTGAACTACAAAACGAGACCCTGTCTCAAAAAAAAAAAAAA
>PVIC010003098.1:0-43976 GCA_004025085.1 Thryonomys swinderianus
CAGCAGGAGATGGCATGAATTAGTTGACCACGGCAGCTGAGCTGAGAGTTACCAGCCATGCAAGGCAATGCTGGCAGGATTCAGTTCCCAACCAGGAAGAATACTAAGCACTGAGGGTGTCTACACACCCTCATTTCTTTCCATCAGTAAGGAGACTGGCGGGGCCTCCGTGGCACTGTGAGTCCGGTGAGTGAAGACTGTGCCACGTACACCTTTGGCCTGTCCTTTCTACTTTATCTCCCTGTGCTTTGATTTCAACTCTGGTTTTATGTTTAACTGCAGAGATTCTTCTCAATTAAAGTAAGATAGGTCCTAATTACAGTTACTTCTTAAGAAAATGCCAAAGTGATATTCTTGTAGGTTTTTAAAGGTTAGGTTTGTAGGTTTTTAAAGAGTTAACCAAGTTTCTTATGGAACAGTACAATTCATTTTATTTTACATCTGTGAATGAGAGTGTAGGGTAAATGTTCTCCCCCTGTGGCCCATTGTCTAAAGAGGAGGATCTCTGCTCCAGGAGCTGGGCTAGGGCCGAGGGCTCCGGACGCATCTGGCAGGCTGCTGCTGCATTTCTGAACTCCGGCGTAGATGGTGGCTCTTCGGTTCTCCACTCTAGCTTTCTGTTCCCCCCTCTCCCAGACCATCTCTGTCTCAACATGCCCAGCTGCTCTATGGAGAGAAGCCTTTCCCAGAGTTTTTCTCTTGCTACTTCCTTGACCCCTGGCCAGGGTTCCTCACTCCTCCGGACTAGGTAACTGGCCCACTGCCCAGGCTGTGTGAGGAAGGTAAACACTGGCGAAGCAGAGGAATCTCAGCCTTAGAGCATCTGGATATAGCAGTTGATGAGCAAGAGAGGATATTCTGGTTGCTGAGCAGTGACATCAGAAGATGTTGCCTGTTTACATTTGGAGAATTTGTGTGTGTATATGTGTGTGGATGGGGAAAAAAGAGATAGGGACTCATTGGTATCAGGTTACCCAACATACATAAAGAATACTTGATTTCAAGTTTTCAATATCTATAGGCTTTCGACATTAAAATAGAGAAGTTAATTTTGCTTAAAGAAAAATATTTTTTTGTGACTCGTGAACTCTGTAACATACTTGCAGTAATTTTATGTGTATGTATGCGTGTCCTACTATATAATCAAA
This sequence comes from Thryonomys swinderianus, assembly GCA_004025085.1. Lineage (NCBI taxonomy): Eukaryota > Metazoa > Chordata > Mammalia > Rodentia > Thryonomyidae > Thryonomys > Thryonomys swinderianus. The sequence goes on from PVIC010003098.1 coordinate 1,149, forward strand.
GACATATGCATGTATTTAACATGTACAAATTGCATACAAAGAAATTTATAGATCTTTGGTCAATAAGATATTTTATTTTGGCTGGAATTGCTACTTCCTTCTCCGTCACCCACGAGCACTTTCCAGGGCCCACGATAATCTTCACTCCCTGATTTCCAGGCCACTATCTATGAAACACACATAGCAAAGGTCCACTTCCCATTAAGAAGCCCATAGAGTCTGGCTTTTAAGGTGCCGCTCTCATTTCATTTTTGAAATTTAATTTGTCAAAAATTGGCATGACATTTTGACATAAAAATTAAATTCTTTATTGTCACGTCCAGCAACTTAAATTAGGAAAAATTTGGCAATGTAGAAGTAATCCAGAAGGGTTCCCCCGTTTTGCAGAATGCTCGCCACACAGTGGCTGCTTTTGCCTTCTGAAAGCCAATCTATCAACTGGATTCATCTGTGACTATAATTGTAAAGCTTCCTCCTCCAAAGAGAGGAGAGAGAGAGAGAAGTGAGGGTCTTGACCAGAGCTATCTGGACAGCTGTTATATTTTTGTTAGGGAGATAGAGTTAATAAGAAAGTGCCCCTCCCAGGGTAGAATGTTTATATATACATTCCTTATACAGAAATAGATGTGGGCATAGATGGCACTGTTCAAAATTACCTAATATCTCCTTACAAGCTGAAAAAATGCAATAAAAATACAACCTTCCATTTTCTTCAAGAAAATCACATTTTTCTCAGTTTCTCTTTTCAAATAATGGCAGAAAGAGGCTTGACTTGGAATCTCTGGCCCCCGAGTAGACCTGTGACTACTCTCCTGGTGGGTTAGCGCCGTTCTCTCCCGGGAGTGGAGTGATGTTTAGTGGACCAGTCTCTGCGCACTTTAAGAAAGGATGGGTTTCCTCCCCCTGTCCAGGATTCAGATTGAACAGCCATAGCATGCACTCAGGAATCTGCATGTTTATCAAACAAATCAGTGGATTTTAATACAGCGGGTTAAGGGAATCACACCAAGTAAACACTGCCCTAGGGCTAATCTCATTAATTTATTACTGTCAGCTAAAAGCATCTCTTCACTGAACCTGAAGAACAGTCCCAAGTTTAGTCTCCCATAAAATTTTCAAATTCAAGATTCTTTTAATAATGTTTTTGTTCCACTAATGCAGGCCGAATGATTCTCATACTCAAAATAATCACACTTTCATAATTGCATTTCTAAGTTCTTTTCGCTTGGAATCAGAACAGGCAGTCAGCTTGGGGTCACTGTGGAGCCAGCTCGGGCCTTCGACTGGGGCCCTGAGACGCGGTGCCCTCGACCCGCGCTGGGGTTAGGACTCTGGGAAGTGCAGTGCTCTGGCGATTAGATCGCTGTGGGGGTCTTTAGCTCTTTCCTTTGGCAGAATTCCTCAAAGTGGAATTTCAAGGTCAGAGGCTAATGTGTAATTGAAAGTCGCCCGCTTGTATTCCTAAGTTCTAATATTCAAAGTAATAATACAATAAAATCAAATCTATAACTGACTCTAGTGCACTAGGCTATGTGTCCATCTTCACAAGTTTAGGATTATCATCTTATCCATTTTAAAGAGGACAAAAATGAGGCTTAAAGGGCTGGCAAAATTGGCCAAGGTCACACGGTCAATAGGGAAGAAAACCAGAACCGAGACTCAAGGCCTCCTGTGGCTGAACAGTTGTTGCTAATGATTGCAGTACCTTGCCGTTTCAAAAAGATCTCGGTGACAGTGAATGGCCTTTCAGCAGAAGTGTTTGAAAGTTCCTTTTTCCTACCATCGAACTGGTCCAAGACATTACTTTTTCACTGAAAAATACTATTTAAATGGAACAATTAGTTATTTAAAAAGTAAACTGTTTCCCAGCAGTTATGAAACTCAAGTTAGCAGCTCCTGCTCTACCCACATACAGTGCAGAGATTAATGCAGAGAGTGGAAGAAATCACAGACCTTATACACTTGGTGACCAAACGGCCCTCAGACAGTTTCTCCTGTCATGTTTAGTGGAAGGAGTTGCCATGGAGAAATGGGGAACAATACACATGGACTATGTGATCTGGTGGAAAAATTTTAATTAGCTGTAATATAATCTATTTCTGTATGATTTCTAAACTCGATTTCTTCCAGAAGTGATTTGATACTGTGTTGAGTATCCAAGCACACAAAAAGCTGGACAATTAAAAAGAAAACAAGAGAAATAAATACATTTAGTTAAACAGAAATACACATATCTGGTAAAGCTCTTGTTTCTTATATCAGTTAAATGATAAAATGAACTTTGAGGGCTGGAGATTTAGCTCAGTGGTTCCCGCACCTGCCTCAGAAGCACAAGGTCTTGAGTTTGATCCCGGTAACCACATACAATGCTGGGCGTGGAGACTCACACCCACCAGCAATCAATACCACACACCACAGTGCCGGGCGTGGTGGCTCACGCCTGTAATCCCAGCACTCAGGTGGCAGAGACAGGAGGATTGCTGAGTTCGAGGCTTGCCTGGGCTACATAGTGAGCTCAGAGCTAGCCTGAACTACAAAGCAAAACCCTGTCTCAAAAAAAAAAAAAAAGAACTTTGAGTTCTTGACAAAACAAAGACTGCTTTAAAAGGTGGCAAAAACATTCTAAGTGTGTTATTGAGGGGGGAATTAGTGGCGATATGTCTCTTATGGTAGTACATTTTTAATTTAACGTTCATCATATCTTGTATTTTTAGGATATAATGAAACTAAACTACATTACCTTAGTTTTGGTCTAACATTTGTACTATTCCTAAGATTAAATTTATTATCAAAATGATCATAATCAGAGCAACAGCAGTCAGTTTAACTTTTTTTTGAGACAGGGTCTCGCTTTGTAGTTGAGGCTGGCCCTGAGCTTAATATGTAGCCTAGTCAAGCCTCAAACTCACAGCAATCCTCCTGCCTCTGCCTCTGAGTGCTAGGATTACATGTATGAGCCATCACACCTGGTTGTCACTTTAACTTTTGAAGTGAATTAACCACTGAACTATTTTATTAGATCTTGAAGTATATTTATGTATACTTACAGTTTGCAATTGTAAGGTAAGATATTTTGAAGAATCAGGCATACATTCCTTAAAGTACAGTGTTGGACATATTTCAACTTCTGGATACCTATTCTTTAAAAAAACATTTAAAATCTAGGCCAAAATTTTAATCATTAGTAGTGTTATTTGTAACAATGAGAACCTATGAACCCAGAGTACCTGATAGCATTGAAGTATTTAATTATTGTACCTTGGACGGCTTAACTATTGACCATGGTTTAGAGACTACATAAGCTCCATAAGGATGATAATCTTTTATGGTTTTTTCCTCTGCCATATTGTCAACATCAAAAAATAATTGTCAAAGAATATTCACAATATAAATAATTGTGAAATAGGCACATTTAATCCTTTATTAGCATCTTGTACAGGAGGAAGACAGGTGCCTGGCACAGTATCATCATATGATATTATCATCTTCATTTTATAAATAAAGACAGAGAGACACAGAATGTTACAGAATTTGTTTAGTGCTAGACAAATAGAAGAGCTTCTGCAGGCATTTCAACCTGAGGACACATGTATTCCATTTTCAGTGTCCAAGTTCTTGACAACTCTTGCGTCATTTATGATATCTGCAAAACAAAAGTTTGAAAGACTGGAGAACTATCTTCTAATACATTAACATGTTTTGTCTTGGTTGGACTGTGAAGTAATTCTCCCTGACCTAAAGGATAGAAAGACTCTTTCTCTATGTTTAAACTCTGGTTTACTATAAAGGCTGAGGGAACAATTTCAGAAATTTGAGCCTCGTGGCTAAAACTATCCGAACTAATATGTTAATGTAATCTACGTTTACCTCTTTCACAATTGCCATGTGATTAAACATGTGATTATTATTGCAGAATCACGTGTTTCGCGAGCTCCTAGCATACTCTCAAGGAGTTTTAGGTTTCCTTAGGGGGCTCTCTCTGGTGAAACTCTATGAGATGTGTCACCTTCCCCTGCTATTCCTTTCTCTCTGTTGTGATCAGTCCTGCCAGGGAGGCTCCGTGGAGTGGTCTGCCCCAGACGATCCCCCTTTCCTTTCCCGGACTCCTCGGCAGGAGCAGGTCCAGCTCTTTCTGTAGGCCTCCTGCATCCGTACTTTGCCTTGTAAGTTGAGCCACATTGTTAGGGAAATGATAAGGCAATGCTGCCCAGTAATGCTTCTGTTCTTGATGGGTTTGTAATCAATGGAGTTTTGGACTTTATGCTGTTTTCTTGCAGCTCCTTTCTCTAGATGGGTCCAGACACATGTGAGAGACAGAAACTACTCTGTCCTGAGAGACTTCCTGTACAACGTACTCCACCATCACTTTTCTCAACCCTAGAATGTAAGTCTACCCTTCCTTAAGATGAGCATGATTCAAAGGGCATTAGCATCTGTCGTTTAAAGAGGACCCTGTGAGACTGACCTGATTAAGGTTCTAGATACACTTAGACATGTTAAGTCTGAAGTTCAACATAATTTAGGGTGAAATTGCCATCCATACACACTAGTATCTGATAATGGTTTGAGATTCTTCTTTGATAATTTCTTGGGATTTCTATGTGGTTTCCCCTTCAACCTCATTGCTAGGTTCATGGCTGATGCCCCTGTAAGGAGATATTAGCAGGGAAAAGAAGGGTCTTCAGAAATGAAGACCTGAGGAAACAGGGAATGTTGCACCTTTTAATGTTTAATTTTGATAAACAGAGGGCTTTGTGCAGAAGTATGATAGTATAACATGGGTAAGATATCAGGGTGACAAACAAAGAGGGGGTTTGGCAAGGCCTGCTTATTGACAATCTTCTCTCTGTCCTTGTACTGCAGAGATAGGGATATAAGTTGAAATGAATAGAAAAAATTATGCTTTAGAAAATTAAATTGTGTTAATTTCATTCAACAAGGAGAAAGGAAAATGACATTTGGGTTTGTGAGACTACAAACTGCTTGTTATCACACAGAAGGAAAAAGGGGCAAAGATACCAATCAAAAGACAATTTGGGCTGGGGATTTAGCTCAGTGGTTGCAGTCTCTGCCTCCCAAGCAAAAGGTCCTAAGTTGTTGTTGTTTTTGAGACAGGGTCTCGCTTTGTAGTTCAGGCTGGCCCTGAGCTCACTATGTAGCCCAGGCAAGCCGCCGCGAACTCAGCAATCCTCCTGCCTCTGCCTCCCGAGTGCTGGGATTACAGGTGTGAGCCACCACGCCTGGCACTGTGGTATGTGGTGTTGATTGCTGGTGTGCGTGAGTCACCATGCCCAGCATTGTATGCAGTTACCGGGGATCGAACTGAGGACCTTGTGCTTGTGAGGCAGGCGCCGGAACCACTGAGCTAAATCTCCGGCCCAAAAGGTCCTAAGTTTAATTCCCAGTACCAAAATAAAACAAAACAAAGCAAAACAAAACAAAACAAAACACAACAAAAGACATGTTGGGCACCTAAGGAAGCCTAGAAAAGTAGAATTTAAGAATCAAATAATGGCAGAGCCAAACAATCATGCTTGAAATAGAGAAAATTTTGGTCAAAAGACTTCAGTTATTACTACACTATTAGCAAGAACGTTCTTAATAAAGAGAGATGTCTTTCTGGACAGACTATTGGTTTCCACTGGCAACACTCTACTGTTTATGAGAATGATGAATCACATTATCATATCTAATTCCATGAGATATTCAAATACTTCCTTTTTTTCTGATTCATGTACTTTAATACTGTGACTCTTATTACTGCTGCTACTGCTATTGATGCTTTTGAATGCTGAATGTGTGACAGGTATTTGTAGACATTGTTTCATTTCATCTTCAGATCAATTCTGTGAAATGAGGACCATTGTCCCAACTATTTGAATGAAGAAACTGAGATTCAGAAATGAGAGTCCAGATTTAGCTAAGAAGGTTTAATCTTCTATTTATAATTTGACTTCAATATGTGTTCATCTGTTGACCAATAAAGGAAGGCCAGTGGGACATTAATTCCTCTCATAAAACAATGAAATTCTCCTCTGAGGACCAAAAGAATCACTAGCATTATCCAACACTACATGTTCATATGAACCAAATAGTTACTTACAGTCCAAAAGAAGATTTTATTGCCTTTTAATAAAATTGGATTAAGGCAAAAACTTTGCCTGTCTTTGAAGATATTATTTAATGTTTTAATAATGGTTGAAAAGTATACAGAGTATAAAAATCAAAGGCTGATTTGTGGTGGAAGTTGGGGATTATAGGTAGGATTGATTATTTTCCTCTTTTAAATTCTATATATTATTTTCTTCTCTGGCTTATGGTTACTTCCTGTCTCCACACATTTCATAATTATTTTGCTCTGAGTTCCTATACTAGGTTAAATTGATTTTTCAGAATTTCCAATGACAATTTATAAAGGATATAACACCAAAGGTGGCATTTCTAACTGAAGTGCTTAGCTTAAATCTGTTAATTTAATACCAAACTCCTTTTTTGCAGCTTGATAATTTATTTTTTAGTAGTGAATGTGTGAAGGACAAAAAGTATACTAAGTTAAATGGCACTATTTCTGTCAAAGTGTCCTCAAGATATTCATATTATATATAGAATGTAATAACCACTGTCATTGACTTCAAAGTGGTCTGTGAAGGCAGATCTGTCACTGAAACACACTTAACATTTATATTGTGGTCATTTTCTGAAACTCAAAACTTACCTACTGAATTAAAATAGCCACGATTTGCTAACAATTGTGCATTTAATTTACCTCATATACAAGCATACATAGATAGTGAACTATATGTGCCCTCTAAATTTTCAGGGACAGTTTGGGTGTATTATTCTCTGAAGCTGTATAGGTGTTCTCACTCTCCTCATTTGGGTATCCTGAAAGGCTTCAGAAAGCTTACACTTCATACTATTCCTCCAGTCCTGTGCATTGCTAAGTATTAATCTCTCTGAAAGAGAGGCTTTTAAAATGTAAAAGAAATACTGTTCAAGATGAGATTTATTTATGTGTTCCAAATGTTTTTGGTAAGTCCGTTCATACTACTCTATCCACTTACTTTTTTCTTTGTGGTATGCTGTTTTCTGTATATTGTCCCTTCAAGAGTAACATTGAGGCAGCGTTTGGACCTGCATCTTAAAGGCACTTTGCTTAGCTGTTTTATGGCACTGTTAAGGAAGACCCAGAGCCGCGACTTCAGGGATTGTATCTGGCTCTAGACCACTTGCAGCTCAGGACTCCTCCCGGGGACTTGGCACTTGCTTATCGTGTGGCATCACAGGCGCTGAAAGGATGTCAACTGTATAGATCTGTGTGCCCTGAAGAATGACTGATGCTCTGGAATCAGATGGTACATAGAGCAGTCCTGCCCCTCGCTAGGACTGCTGAGCAAGGGCATTCACACAGTTTTCATGGGAGCACTTTAAAAGAAGTTACAGCGACGGTATTAAATACTTTAGGTCTTGTCTGGTATTATTTGCCAAGAAAATGAACCACATGTTAGAATAAATACTTCAGTATGGCCCGAATTTCTGCCCTTCCTTCAAAAGTCAAAGCTAAGTGGAAAGGTCTCATTAGAGCTTAGAGAGTTAGTTATGCCAGGCACTGTTCTTGTATTAATGAAGAGATATGAATAAGAAATGAATGCTTAACCCTCCCCCATCTCCTGTTTATTAAGCATTTACTGTGTGCCTGTTGCTGCTCCCGGAACACGACAGTTTCTCTTTTCCAAAGCATTGGATGCAGGTGTTATTGTTGTGCTAATCTTTTTTTCTCATAAACTGAATTCAGTTAATTCTCATTATTCAACTTACATTCCACAAAGTGGCTACAGACACTGGATTAAGGAAATACTTCATGGATTTAGATTCTGTAAGCTTTTTTTTTTTTTTTTTTGGTACCAGGGGATGGAACTCAGGCCCTTGTGCTTCCAAGGTAGGCATGGTACCACTTGAGCTAAATCCCAGCCCTAGATTCTGTAAGCTTTGACCACAGCATAAGCAATCAACTGTTAATTTCAGAAGATGAGCTTGTTCAAAATAAAGATATTATTTGCTCATTTTGTATTCTTCTAAGTTTTCCTTGATTCCTTTTAAACGTCCTTCTCTCTTGGCAATAATTCCTAATTACTTAATGAGTTGAAGTCTTCATCAGTCTGTCCTGAAGTGAGAACAGTTAGAATAATTAGTATATTTTAAATAATTTTAACCTGAAAAATCATTCCTATTCTGATACTATTTCTTTCTATCTTTAGATGTTAGAATAGTCTTTCTTATTTTGAGCTATGATTGCTAGTATAGTGATACGTTTTTCTTTTTTAAAAAAATGAACTTATCAATGAAAACTTTAAAGATTGGTAATCCTACATTAATCCCCAGGTTTGTGTTTAAGATTTTACTGGTGTTTGCTATTCAAAGTCTGGCAGCCAAACTCTGGACAAGACCTGTAAGTGAGTTATAATATTTACTTCGAGATTTTCCTGAAAGAGAATGCATTTGGCAATACAGACTGGAAATGTTTACAAGGATATGACAGGTGATTTTTCACATCAAATAGGTGATAAGTCACCACCTGTCAGGGTTCCTTTCAGGGCTTGTCTTTTATCCAACATTTACCCTTGGTGCACCGGTAATACATCACGGCTTCAGTGCTTTACCCTGAAGGCAGTCACCACAATCACTACTTGGGTTAAACTCCAATGAGAGAAGAATATCAGATTTGTTTTGTCTTATAATTCTCATCTCATCTCATCTCATCTCAAGGTGTGATTTACAAATGATGTTACTTCAGCTTGGATGCGACTCAGGCACAAACAGAAAAGAAAATTTTAGCACCTCTTCCAAGCAACCAGTGAATAGGAATAAAATAGAATTTGGGGAGGTACATCACATAAGGTTTTGTTTGTAATTGCAGTTTATGATGAGTTGGGGATACATTTTTCTCTCCTGTTTTCACCAGAAAAGATCACTTGGTAAATCTAACCATCTGCAAAAAGACAAATGGGGGTTTGTAGTCCCAAATGGTCCATCGTGGTGATGTTAGAGCTTTTAGCCACTAGCTGTTTAGTGTGATGTACAAAGAAACAGATAAAATGCCTAGTCTCACAGTTGCTGGTTATGGGAGAAGACTCTGTGATGTGAACAAAGTCCAGTGAATTTTTAGTTTGGTAAAGAATGTTATTTGCAAATATAAAATGTAACTTCTCACTATGACAGGCAGAAAGGAGCTAACTGATTCAAATTTTCACACAACTATTAAAAACATGAAAATATCATTTTGCTGACATACCATCATGCCTTATACTGTGCACATATTAAACAATATATTGGAAGAGCTGAACGAATTCTATTTATATCAGTTTCATTTAACAGTGCAACTTTATGCAAAGTGTTATTGTATAAAGTCACATCTTGTTTTCTGTCAATACGAACCTATAATTTGCCAAAAGCTTCAAAGTCTGTAGAGAAACATATAGAACATATTATCCACATTTCATATATTTCTGAAGTGATGTTATTGCCAAAGATAGGTAATATATACCTTGGCGTTCATCTTGGTTTTCATCCATAAATAACACTTAAAAGAAAAATACAGAAGAGCAAATATTGAATTGGATTTATAATATTGTGTGGTCCTCTATATAGGCATGGTTTTATCTCTTAATTTCTCTTTTTTCTTTTCACTTTTAGGATCAGTGTCTCAAATTACTACAAAAATAACAACAAACAGAATTAACTTTTAAAATCTAAGACAGAATATCAAGTGAAAATAATATAGAAGTGGAGAGGAGGCCTATACTCAAATTCTAGTTTTCCTTTATAAAATAAGGCAGTTAGACTACACGACGTATTTCATAACTGTAAGTTTCTAAGACGTAAGAGGCATTTATGAGAATTAGCACTAACAGTGTAGTAAAAAGCTGTAGCATGGCTTAGAGAAGTATCTCCCCAGGCCTGTATTTGAGAGTCTTGGTCTGCAGCTCATGGCATGGTTGAAATATGGTGGAACCTTTCAGAGGTGGAGCTTAGTAGGAGGAAGAGCAGGCATTGCAGGCTGTCCTTCCTGTCTCTCTCTTTGCTTTCTGTCACCACGAAGTGACCAGCTTCTCTTTACCTTGTGTTCCCAGCCATGACATGCTGCCTTGTCATGTACTTAAAGCAACAGGGTCCACTGATCATGGACTAGAAATTGTGAAGTATGGAACTTTTTTTTTTTTTTTTTTTTTGAGACAGGGTCTCGCTTTGTAGTCCAGGCTGGCCCTGAGCTCACTATGTAGCCCAGGCAAACCTCGGACTCAGCAATCCTCCTGTCTCTGCCTCCCGAGTGCTGGGATTACAGGCGTGAGCCACCACTCCAGGCGGAACTTTTTTCTTTTAAAGTTGACTTCCTCAGTTATTTTGTTACAATGACAGAAATCTGGTAAACATGTAATAAAGGTTCGTTCAAAATTATGAACTTCAATAGCTTTTAAACAACTTGATGCATTCAATTCTTTCTACCTGACTCAAAATTATTGACTACTCCATGAAATCTTCCCTATTTCTCCTCTAATTTGAGAACAATTTGTTGATATTTTATGCAGAAAGTACAGGGTTGTGTAGTTTGTGTTTTGAATGCTGTGATGTGTGACTATTAGTTATCTCTCTTCCAAATCATGTGTACTTTACAATATTTTATCAGTTTTGAAGACTCCCAATAATAGCTAATATGGAATCTTCTGCAGAATAATAATAAATATTTACTAAGCATCAGATCAAACCATTACAGAAGGTATTCGCCAGGGATTTGCCAATAATTTCAGTTATTCCAGTATCCAGACAACAAACACTCGCTGAAGGTTTACTCTGTACCACATGCTAAACTGGAGTCTGAAGACATAAAGATAAAAGCAGATGCTGGAATGAAAAGGCTTATAAAATAGGCTGACATTTAGCCTACAAAGTACCATATAATCTGCTATATCAAAAATGTAGGGCATGATAGTGTGTGAGTGATTGACAGGATTAAGGAGGTTTTGGGGACTAGAGGTATTATTTTTGAATCAGGTATTGAAGAGCTGCCATGCACTTGTGAAGCAAAGCCACGAACCTGTGTGTGTGTGTGTGTGTGTGTGTGTGTGTGTGTGTGATTCTAGATTCTAGATTGAATTGTTCTGGGCCTTCAGAAAGTTGAGAAGCAGCCTAGCCTAAGGAGTAAAGTTTTGGTGGCGGTAAGAACATAATGATCAGGCTGGCCAGAAGGGGAGGTTATGGGCAGGTCTGTTACTGTTATCAGTGAGGGGGAGACAGTGACATTTTTAAAATAGGTACAGTAGTATCACTCTATCAGGGTCGTGGAAAATGGTTTGGTGTGGGAGATTCCGAAGCCACTGCAGAACTGATCAAGGTAATTAATAGAGAGGTCCAAGTATCATGCTCACAAGAAAGAAAAAAATTGTAAAAAGGAAGGAATGATAAAAGAGTACTCTTGTTAAATTCAGTCTTGGAGTGTGGTGAAGCTTTCTCCTTATTCTTCTGCATGTGACTCTACTCTCATAATATAAATTTTCTGAAAGAATTTAAAAAACTTCCTCTTCTGGCTAGTTGACTTTATTGGCTACAAACTGAGTCACTAGAGGGAGTGTATTATTGTTGTCGTGTGTGTACTTGTGGATGTAATCCATTACGGACTTATTTCACACTGCAACTGTGTAAACATTTGCAAAAATGGGGTAGGGGAAGAAAAGAGAGGTTAGGGGAAGAAGAAGAAGAAGAAGAGGAAGAAGAAGAAGAAGAAGAAGAAGAAGATGATGATGATGATGATGATAATAATAATAATAATAATAATAATAAGAAGAAGAAGAAGAAGAAGAAGAAGAAGAAGAAGAAAGATCCAGATGAGGTGCATACTTATGCAGCATTCCCTGCGATGATGATGGAAACATATACTAATATGAAAGCAAAAACTATTTAAGGGAGATGAAGGAGCGTCCAGGAGAGGTCAGTTTTAACAAGTAGCCTGAAAGAGGAGTAGGAATGAGTTTTATAGGCTTGAAGAGAAGCCAGAGAAGCTCAGCATAAAGCTGTGTAATCTGTCTGTGGCTTTGGGATGGACATCTGGAAAGAGCCGGGGAGGCAGGAGAGGACAGACATGGGCTTGTCCACCAGAAGCCAAGTGCACCTGCCTTCTGCAGGGCATACCTGGAATAAATGCTACTGGAATAAGATATAGGAAGAACTATCTGAAGGCTTTGAGTTTTAAGGATAAAACACAAAGTCTTACTGGAAATGAATAGATAAATAGCTAAATCCTACATTTCTTGAATTTCAAAGAAAACTACTCTGATATTTTTTAAGTCTTCATTTACTCATGGCACAAAAAATCTATACTTATTACTGCTAATCAAGTAGCTAATTTTTACAGCTACTGATGGAATTAATTCTGTACCCCAAACTACTTATAGCTATTACTTTTATTATCAATAATTACTTGAAATTAATGATAAGGATGCATCTTGTTTTATCTTGCATCTCTTATATTTTTTAAAACTTTTTATGAAAGGAGATTTTAGACATTTACAACAGTACATACAATACAATAAGCCCTAGTATATCATCTTCCATCATCAATATTCATTACTTATGACCACCTCATTTTATTTCTTCTTGACTTGTCTCTTTTCTTGCATTTAAAAATGTTACAAGAGTCCTCCTGCTTCAGCCTCCTCACTGCAAGATTACAGATGTCCTACCATGCCTGGTTAGTTGTCTTCTGTAAGTAGGGGATTTCTAACTCAAGGTGTGCTGCATAAAATTAACAGCTGTTGATATACAAGGTCTTTAATTACTTATACAAATTATAATTTAAAAAGTTTTGATATAAAAGCTACTTAAGTGGAAATTCAGATCAACCAAAATGTGCTGCAAAAGAATAGATGTCATCTGAGAGTAGCAACCACAGCAACAAACTATTTTTTAAAACACCATGAATGCAAATAATTCCTAACAACCCCTTCAAATGTTTGTATCATCTATCCAAATTATATGCCATGGATCAACAGCACCTTGACAAGGAACTTCTTTATGTGTGACATAAATCACCAATTGCTACCTTATTTAAAAACTGGATGATGATAACAGCTCTGTGACTCCATAAATTTGAGTTTCTAATATTATGCAGAAGAACATAAAGCCTGTTTATGCATTAAAGTGCAGCAATAATGTGTATCCTTTCCCAATCATTGGCATAACTAAATCTAGTAACTTGCCTATAGCATGCATAATGACGAGTTTGTAAAACGCTCAGAATTTGAAATTTTGATTCACCTACAACTCAAATCCCTGCAGCAATTAGAAAAAAAAACATACATATCAAACAACAAATTCCTTAACTGAGGAAGAAGCAAATTTCAGAAAGACTTTGCATGCACCTTTTGAAGCTCTATAAAGCTGGCGTCAAATAGATTTATATATCTGCTTATTAAGATAGGTTCTTAATGAAATGTGCTTCTGCGTCTTCTTTAAATGACAGAAATTCAACAAAAAAGCATTTGTCTGATCTGTGCTTTGTGTTATTGGCTATTTCTATGGAGACAAAGTAAACTGAAGTGTTGAGTTATTGTTGAATAAGGAGTTGACTTTGTAGGCCATTTGGGTCTCTGTGACAGCCATACAGCTATGTTATTGTAGTAAGAAGGCAGCACTAGAAAATATGGAAATGAAAAAGGGTGACTATGTTTCAATAAAAATTTATTGATAAAACAGACACTGGGCTGATTTGGTCTGTAAGTAATAGTTTTGTGACCTGGATTACTCAAGCCGAATCTTATTGCCTACTAAAGATTTTTTTTCTTCCTCTAAATAATTGAGGTTGGCAGCCCTACTAATTGAATTCAAAAGGAAGTAGTTTAATTCTCCACTTCATTTGACATGTGTAAACACAGGTTCTGTTATATTTTTAAGTCATGTTCTTTGAGAAGGCCAGCCACATGTCTGAGTTTACTAGAATTAACCAGGAATAGGAATAGAATCTCCTATATATATAAAAAGAACTTTTAAAAAAAGTTTAATACTTGAAGGAGGCATTATGAAATTTTACTTGGTTTTAGAAAACAATCTGTCATATTTAGAAAGATACCAGAGAAAAAGACAAAGGAAAGAAAAGATTTTGTCAGGATTGGAAGCTAATCATTAACGGCAGAATTAGAGATGAACTTTGTATTTCTATTGCTTTGAGCAACAACAGTAGCAAAAAACTGAGAATTCATTTAAATTTGATTGTTAAACTCAAATTCACTTAAAGAAGCTGTAAAATTGTTCCAGTGTAAAATAAAAATACATATATTCACTGTATCTTTCATTTGTTTGCAATTAATTGTTGTTATAATAATTTAATTATATAGATTGATTATTCTTTGCAAGATGATCCTATAAACTGAAAAACCTTTAAATAGCATATTATTGTAAACCTGAATATTTCCATTCCAAAAAGAAAAAATAATTTATTTCAGCCTTCTATCTTAATAAGTTTGCATCTGAAATTTTTCTTAAAATTTCAAAGTAATATTTGTTACGAACAGAGTGAGGCGAACCAAGTGAAGGTGATTTTTACACTGTGGCTTTAAGTTTGCAGAGGAGAATAGTGCTAACCCAGTGGTGGACAGATTAAAAAGTGCATTTTAAATTGTCATTAGTTGCTACTAACTGAAACAGAATTTTTTGGAACTGTACTCATTAGAACAAAGCTATTGTTTTCTTTGCTGTGTAGCAAAAATATTTCTTTTAAGTTTAGACTTGTTTTCAAAGGACATTTGCCAGAAGATTGACCAAGTTTTTCTACTGTTACAAGGATAACTTGCAAACATTCAACAAATTATCTAACTCCTCTCACAGTGCAAGACATTATCTAACTCGCACAGTGCAAACTTTCCCCAGTTCTATGGAGAGCTGAGTGTGGTGTCTGGTTCAAGTCCCGGGCATTCTGCTCATGGTCCAGGGAAAATGAAACACAAGACATGATTTTAAAAATGTGTGTCTTTTCTTCGCAATGATGCTTAACTTTTAAGCTGGACATTGGCAAACTTTAGGATGGACAACCCAGATAAATGACACTTTTGCATATAGAAAGAAAAGGAATTGCTGAACAAATTTATAACTGATGTTTATAAAATCTGCTAATGATCTTGCTAATGGGAGACATATTAAGATCTTTTTGTTGCTGTTGTTTTTTATTTTGTTTTTTTTTTCCTTTGCCACAGACTTATCTCCATAACAACTCCAGTGAAGAACTATGATTTTGGCACTGGTTTCTTAAATGACAGTTTTTGTAAGAAAAAAAAAAACTCAGATTACACAGTGATGGACAGTTGTGTATTTGTCAATTTACATATTTTCATACATACTCACAAAGACTTTTTACTTCAAGAAAAAATGAAATTGGATGCTAAATGTATTTTTATTTAATGGTGAAGTTATAGATGTATATCATGCTGGTACTACTTTTTTTTTTTGCTTGCCTTGTGCTTCTGAGCTCATCATAGCAAGGCTGGCTTTGTTTTGAGAAGACTTCAGACTGCACCCTGCTCATCTGCACAGACTTAGATCTGATGACCTTGTGGATTATCTTCTTCAACTTTGGAACAAAAAGAGATGGGTCAATAGAGTGTTAATTACCAAAAATCCTGGCAATGACCCTGCTAATGGAATGCAGATTCCCCAACACATCAGACAGTGCAGTCACCCTGACATTTATTTCTACTTGTTCTGGCTCTAAAACACTAGCAACTAAAGAAGTACAGCTTGTAGAGCCATGAAAGGAAAAAAAAATGCTTCATAAATGTATTGTCAGGATACATTTTTCTTACATGGAAATTTTTATGGAAGTATGTCTATTAATATTTTAAAGATACAGTGAAGGTTTTTTGAAGTGTATGAAGAGTTTTCTGAAAAAGCAAGTACTGTTAATATCTATGAGAAAACTAAGATTTTTGGAATAAATATTGTGCGTGTGCTTCCGTGTGTATGTGTGTGCCTGTGCATGTAATCCTTTACCATTGCTGCAGTGTGCAAGCATTTCAGATACAACTATATCGTTATGTACAAGTAGATAAGTTAAATTTATACCTCCTGAGAGAAGGAATTTCCGACATGGTGTCTACAAGTTCTTGCAGATCCAGAACAAGCCAGCTATACAGGGGGAGCAGAATCCTTTCATGATGTTACGAATGAACGATTTTCAGTTAGAGGCTATTAGCTGAGGATTACAGTAGAGAATTCTTGCCAGGCAAAATAACGAAGTTAAAATATTTTGGAGAAAATTCACCTTTGTGCTGCCATTTGCCTTGTGGATATTCTGAAACAAATTTGGAGCACCTGGGATTTCTTTTAGAATTTTAAATTTCTGAAGGAATGTCTTTCTGTACCATCAGAATGCTCTGGTATAAGGAAGCATTTTGAGAAAGGAAGAATTACAGGAGATTTTTTAAATCAAATAATAAAGAACTAACAGGAGACAGGACATTGTGGGTTGGAGAAAAGTCCGGTTGTGGTAGGTTAAAATTTATTTGCTTTTGGGAGATTGATACTACTGAATTTTTTCCACACAATCCTCAGACTGTAAATATATTCTTTAGTAATTTAGCTGTGTCTCCATAGTTATGTCTAATTGATTTGGGGATTTTTGTAGATTGGAACAGATAAATTTATTTATTTATTAGGTTTTAAAAATTATGGAATTACATAAGAAAAGGATTCATATTCTAAATGTATGCAATTTGGTGAATGCCCAGCATTACAAGTATCTGAGAAGCTGTTTGAGTGTCTTTCCAGACATTTCTCCCATGTCTGCAGTAACTGCTAATCTTATTTGTTTTTTGAATAAAGTAATTTTTCCCATAGAATTTACCATGGTTTGGAAAGTCTCAGGCAGGCTTTTTTGTGCAGTGGAATATTCTGTGAAATAGAATGTCTTCTGGGTATACAGGGTGGCCTGTGAGCGTCCAAATAGGGGATTTGGCAAAGAGTTCTTGATCATTCTGTATTATCAAAATTTTTATGCAAAGTAAATTTACCTACATATTTAACATGTAAATTAGTTTACATAACCATAGTTGTTAAATTTTTTTTCCTTATTTTTGTTTTTTATTAGAACATGTTTTCAGTAATTTATAAATACATTTTTTTCTTTTTTTTTTTTTGGTAGTTACTGTAGCCAGGACCCTATGCATTCCAGACAAAGTTCCCAGTCAACTCAAATTATAGATAACCTTGATTGTTTTTTTGTTAAGCCTCTGGGATTGAACCCAGAGGATTCACACTGAGCTACAAACCCAACCCCTTTTATAAAACTTTCAGTTTTTATATTTTGAGGTAGTCTAAGTTTTAAATTACTAAGTTACCAGACTGAAGTTTAACTTGGTAGAATCACACGTGTGCTACTATGCAAATTTGATTTTTAAAATCTTACCAAAAAATGATTCTTTTACTTAGCATTAGAATATTAGATTTTATCTATATTGTTATGAATATCTTTAAGTTGTTCCTCTATTATTATATGCCTTCTATTGTGTGACTATATCAAAATTTATTTTCCCATTGTAATGTTTTTGGGTAGATCCTAATTTTAATGATTTTTAATAGTGCTGCAATAGACAGTACTATACATGGCCTTCAATGAGTGTATATATGCATTCTACTTTATACCTGTCTGCCTTTTAAAAAGTATGTATTATGGTTCTTATAAAAGTATATGCCGACCATGACATTGAAATCACCTCTGGGGTTGCATCTATTGTGACTTGTTCCTCTCCATGTCGATCACATTTATCCTTTCAGCTCTTACATGGTAAGAAGATTTGATTTTGTGCTCTGCTTTGTGATTAGAAGAGTCACAAAAGTTCCAGCTGACTTTATCTTCCACCAAAGTGCAGTCGTATAGATAATAACATGAGCAGATCAGATTTCAACTACACTGGAGATTGAATTGGGTTGGAACCGGGTTCCCGTGTTAGTTAAAGTCAGTGGATATCTTGCATGTTCTTGTTCTTTTTCTGTGCTCCTCATGGTTTTTTACTGAAAGCTTTTCAGGTTTTCTTTCCAGCCACCTCAAGGTTGCAGGAGATCCAGATCTGTGCTTTTAAAGTTCCCTCCTCAACTCGGAAGCCACTTTTTCCAAGAAGCACGAACAAGCAGCAACACTCGGAAGGCAGGTTGGCCAAAGTCCCTTCCTCCGGGCCTGTGTGTTTCCTAAACACTAGGGAACCTCGGTGGCACTCATTTGGTTTTTTAGACACCTTAGGGTTAGCTAGACAGCCTCCTGCATGACCTCCACACTCAATAAATACACCCGGAGGTAAAACAGCAGTGTATCTATGGTTCCTCAAGCCTGAGATGGATCGTTTTAGCTTCCCGCAATGGCTAAATGGTTTTCTTGTTCCTCTTCTTTGTGATAATGATCCCCTACTGGGTTGTACTCTTGTATCTGACCTGAGCCTGAGTCAGAAAATGCCCATAGGGAGCAAAAATGGTGATGACAAGGTCCCCTATAGTATTTCTGCCTACCCTGAATTTTAGTTGGTTTATTCCACTGTTTTCACTGGTCTCTGACATCTTTAAGAATATATTATTTTTAACTCTTTCTTTTTCTATGTGTGTAGCAAAGATATTGGCTTCTCGCTCCCTACTATATCTTTTCAGAAGCATAAATCGATTAAATGAAAGTTTAATTAAATGCTATATTATAATTATTTATATTTTAGAAAGTAAATGCAGTATCTCAGTTTGTATTTTCACAATGATTCTGTTTTATGGATTAAGCACAATGTGCATCGATCTTTCCAGATTAGAAAACTAGAGTCCAATAGATTCAGTTTTACAGAAGATTGGTCTGACCTGGAGCAGAGAAGGTCCTTTGCCCTTCAGTCCCTTGAACTTCCGTGTCACTTGCTATACAGCATGCTGCCTTTTTAAGAAATTCATTTTTTAAAACTGACAAACATTGTCTACAGTTATTGTGTACCACGATTACTTTTAACAAAAAGTGCAAACACAGTCATGTACACACAGACAGGTATCTACGTCTCAACGGCAGGCTGAATCCAGCAGAATAATTTTATATTTTGTTTCTGAGTGTGATATCCGTACGAAAACCAGGGGAGCCAAGTGCGGCCTTATCTGCCACAGTTCCAACTTCCTGGAGGCAGAGGCAGGAGGACTGCAAGTTCATGAGCCAGCTGGGCAGGTTAGTGAGGCCCTGGCTCTGGCCTTTTTACAAAACTATTTTAAAAAGTGGTGGGCATGTAGCTCCTGGTGGGGCTCTGGGTTCAAGCCCCATTATTGTAACCAACTAACACACTAACTAACTAAAATCTGGAAACACACATGTGAGGCTGTGCGGAACACTAGAACCTATGAACCTGCCCCAGAATACTGCTCCTGCTTGGCGGGCATGCGGTCTGCCTGGAGAGTCATCTTTTGGCTCTGGACCTCTGGGTTGACTGGGGTCCGTGGAGATTCCTTGTCAGGAGTAAATGTTCCTGGAAAGAAACAGATTTTTTTTTATATACTATGATGGGACTTAGATTCCTGGAGGATGGACACAGACCACGACAAGGAGTTAGAATGGCAAAGCACCCAATGGCAGAAGAAAGATTAATGTGCAGGCTTCATCCTGCCTCAGCATCCAAGCCGAAGGGCCAGTCACCTGCAAACAGCAGCTGCCCAGAGAACATTGCGGTGAGGGGTCCGTTAGGCACAGACTTCTAGATAATACAGATCGAAGAAATTTGGTGAGTTGAAAAGTTGTCCATGCCAAGAGAGAAAGCTGGCAACCCAAGGCCGGATTGTGTGAATACGTGTGTGTGTGTCTGTGTGTGTACACAGTAGGATGATTCTTCAGTTGAACACGAATGATTGTAGAGGACCTTCCCGCTAGTTTGACACAGTGTTCACTACCTTCCCCTGGCTTCTGCCTCTTGGGAGCATTTGCACTCCCTGCCCTGCCTGGTTAAGTCCTGCTCTTTGTGGATGAGATCCCAGGCCTGGAATGTGGCTCGTCCAACTTAATGAAACATATGGCACTTCCTCAGTATAGTTCGCAACCTATTAATAATTAATTTAACTGCTGGTTATTTTTGCTGCACAACATGCTCTTTTTTGTCCTTTTCTTTCCATGAGACTGCTTCTTCCTTCCTTTACCCATTAAGGAACAGACATTTTAGCTTCAGATGATTGATCTAAGGCCAGTGGCTATAAAATGCAAAACAGATTCAACCTGACTGTAACAATTAACTTTCCATAAATTTTAATTGTTACAAAAAAGAGCAAGTAGTTTTGAATGAATATAAATATTGATACTAGAAATGTGCAAATCAGAGTTGAGAATTTTGAAGAGGGGACTCTTACATGTGATGAAAGACTGACTTTGAGATCTCTGCATTTTCTAAGTTAATAGACATGCATCAGCCCCCATCTGTGTCTGTGGTCTTCTTGTTATTTACTGCTAGCTGTAACGACATCTGAATTTGTTTCCATTTCCAGAAATAAACCTGTGTAACTCTAGCTCTGTGTCACATGGTATACAAATTTGTTTGTCCACTCACATGCTGTTTAATTACAAATGTATCTAGAATTGGGCCGGAGATTTAGCTCAGGGTTTCTGGTACCTGCCTAGCAAGCGCAAGGTCCCTGGTTTGATCCTCGGTAACCACATACAACAATACCAGGCATGGTGACTCACACCCACCAGCAATCAGTACCATATACCACAATGCTGGGCAAGGTGGCTCCCGCTTGTCATCCCAGCACTCGGGAGGCAGAGGCAGGAGGACTGTGGAGTGAGAGGCTTGTCTGGGCACCATAGTGAGCTCGGGGCCAGCCTGAACTACAAAGCTGGACCATCTGTCTCTCTCTCTCCAAAGAATATATATATCTAGCATTTATTGTGACTACTACCATATTACAGCTGTGGTTGAGGTTATAACAGTAAGATAGAACATGATTACTGATCCAAAGTCCCATAGCCAATGAAGTTGTCAAAATTAAAATACAACACTTTGGAATGAATGAAAACTGTAAGAACTGCAGGATCCTCTTAGATACTTTTAATTTAATCTGTGAATGGATGAGACATCCATGGGGGATGTTTTCTAGAGTTTGGAACTTTGTTCAGAATGATCAGAGGCCTTGTATTTTAGGATGTTGTGGTAATGTAAATAAAATATTGCAGAGACCTGGAAAGAGATTGTAGCCATAGAGTTGGGGGGGGGGCTTTATTTCAAAAGATTGTATGTATACTTATGTAAATAACTGTTTCCATTTTCCCTTGTGAAGGAGAAACAAAACAATTTTTGTTCTTTTGTAAAATCTTTAGCTAATGAAAGGTTTGGAGTTCCACAATGTCAGACAATATGGTGGGGCTAATTGAATTTTCAGGAAAAAACATCCCATTTCTTTATATAAAATAATGCAACAACACATGGGGTGGTTTGCAAACTTCCTGTGACTTGGAAACATTTACTCACTTGACTAAAAATTTTGGCAGTTTGTTTTTCTGACGTAGCAGATGGGAACCAGGAAAAAGAAACAAGACAGAGCCTCTGGTACAATTCCTCTAGTTTACACCACCAGTGAATCAATGGATATACAGTGTACATTCTGAGTTATTTACCAGTTTCTTATAGGAGAATTATATTATATAGGAAGCTAATTAACTCACTGCCTCTTAAGGTAGGCTTTTCCCCCTAAATAACTACAAATAGTAACAAATCCCACTACAACGCCTTGCTGCATGTAGGAACTTCTGGTTGTGATAAATATTCCCATAAATAGGCTTAAGTCAGGTAGGTTAAGAATCCATTGCCAAATTTGGGGTCATGAAGATTCGACCCTCTATTGTTCTCTAAAGAGTTTTAGCTGTCACAAAGCTTAAGCTTTGTACATTTCTAGTTAATTTTTTTACATGACATGATCCAGGGGTCTAACTTCACTGTTTAGTATGTGAATATCTAGCTGAGTTTTTCTGTTCAGTATCTTACAGAAAACTAATTTGTTGCCTGATAAGAAAGACAATTTTTTCCTAAATAGCTATACTTATCAGCAAATTTCTTTGTAGCCTTTTCCTACCTGTATAACTCTTATATAATGATAAGTATTTCTAAGAGATGGATTTGATTGCAAACATTGAAATTTGAACTTATCTTGTATCAGTAGAAAGGCCAGTACATTTTAGGATGTATGTTAATATAATAATCATTTCCCAAAGGATCATTTGTGGTGAGGCAAAGTATATTGAAAGAATGTATTTGGATTTTTAATTCCATGAGGTTTATTGGTACATTTTAGGTACACATTATGATCACATTTATCATTGGGAATTTGTACCTGCACATGATATATCTTGTTTATCTGTTTTAGTTCTTTATCATATTCTGAGGCAAAAAAAAAATAACTTGCTATTACACAGCTTCTTGATACTGAGAAAGTTACTGAACCTTTCAAATCTTGATGTGCTGCTGTCAGATAAGGGAAGTGACATCTGTTTCCTATGATACATTATGACGAGTAACTGTGATAAGCCATGTAAAACTGCTGGAAGGGGGGTTCAGGAAATATTAACTTCAATTACAATCAACTTAGTTTTTAATAAAATTAATTTTATTAGTTTTTAATAAAATTCATTTTTCTGATGAAGACTTTTATACATTATCTTTAAAGAGCACACTTGGCCAAGGATGTGGCTCAGTAGCGCATTGTCTGCCTGTCAATCACGTGGTCCTGAGTTCAAGCCCTGGTCCCAAAAATTAAAAAAAAATAGCAGAGTTAATGAGGTACAATTTCTATTAAAAAGCATACATACTGGCATTAAGCTTTGTACATTTCTAGTTGCAGATATTTGAAGTGCAAATTTGGGACCATACAACACATATAGATTCATAACATGGCCACGGCTGTGTGTTCATTACCCGCGAAGATCGTGCACGTGGGCGTTGCCCACAGGAAAGTCCTTCTGTCCGTATTCACTCTCCTCTCTGCCCTCAGACCCTTCTTTTTCTCAGCAACCTCCTATCTGTGATCTGCCACCACCTTAGATTATAGCTCCTTGAGATTTGCATACAGGCGATTATGCAGAATGGGCTGGACTTTGTTTAGCTCTTTTCACCTACAGTGATGCTGAGGTTCACATATGTTGACTGTATCAGTAGCGCGTTACCTGGATTGTGTTATGTTCTCCTCTGTGAAGATGTCATTTATATCCCCCCGTGGGTAGAATGCATTTGGTTGTCATTTCTGAGGTGCAATGAACTTGTGCTTACGAATCTTTATACAGACACATGCTTTTATTTATTTTGGATAAAATCCTTGAAGCAGAAAACTGGATTTTTAACCTCTTTAAAGAAACTTTGAAACTTTTTAAGAAATCACATTACCCATTTCCACTGCTGGTAGTAGTATCTCAATGCAGTTTTAATGTGCACTTTCCTAATTATGAGTAACCTTGAGTTTGCTTTTCACGTACTTATGTGTCATTTGTATAACTTTTTGACAGATTTTCTGGTGAAACGTTTTGTAAGTATTTTTTCAGTTTGCTTTCTTACTTAAGTTTTGAATATTCTTACATTCTGATTATAAGTCCTTTCTCAGACATAAGCTCTACAATATTTTCTTAGAGTTTGTAAGTTGTCTTTAAATTCCCTTACTGATATCTTCCAAAAAGCAGAAGTCATACATTTTGATGTGGTCACTTTGGTCGATTTGTGGCTCCCCCCCCCCATATTGTGTCTAAGAAATTTTTGCTGAGCCGAGTTATAAAGATTTTTGTCTTACATTTGTTCTAGAAATGGTAAAGTACGCTTCTTGTCTCTTGGACTTGGTATTTGTTGAGCTTCTCACTTTTGTGGTTTTGTAGTTTGATTCAATTTGGTTATATGTTGGTCATAATTTTTTCAACTGCTTTTGTCTTGTTCTATTCTTTCCTTCAATGATGAATGAAAGATAAGCTGAAGTGTTTGATGTTGCTTCCACGTTTCACTTAATTTGCCAATTCTTTTCGGATATTATTTCAATATTTTATACTTATTTGCCTTCCAGTTCATTAATGCTCTCTTTTGCAATGTTCAGTGTGTGCTTGAGTGTGGTTTTTACACTTCTTCCACTTATTGGAGACTCTTTTGAATATTTTTCTGTTCTATTGGCTATATGATGCTTTTCAATACATCTGGGCAATAGTAGGAACTATGGGATGTGATGGAAAAATACAGTGTGTTATTAAGTTTAAAATATTATAATAAAAGATAGATTACAATAAAATCTAGATAATCTCCTGAAAATACTCCTCTCACTTCGACACTGTCACTTTGGCCAATTGCCAAAGCTGTTCCAGAAGTCACTTTTTGTGTTTTTAATTGTGCTGTTGCAGCTGCCTTGATGTTGTGCATTGATTCGAAACATTTACCTCTCGTGGTCATTTTGACTTCGGAGAAGAGCCAGAAGTCACACAGCGCTAGACCCAGTGAACGAGATGGATGAAGACACAGTGATTCATGCCTTTATGAACTTGCCCTTTTGTCGAATGGTACTCCGCAGCAGGAGTCACTGGACATGTTATTGTACTGTGTAGACATATTCATGAAAGAGTACTGACAGAAATAGGTGACATACTGGAAAACATGATGAGATGTGTTTGAAGCAAGGGGGAATGTTTTGAAGAGGATTAGAGATGTGTTTTACTGCAATAACATTTTTAAAGATTGCTCGTTCACTGTATTTTTGATAACTTCTTGTATTTCTGACTCTGGTTGAGAACTTGACACTACTCCCTGTAACTGTCTAATGGACCCCCATAAGTTCGGAGTTATATTACTAATCAGTAGACTATTGCATATTTTAATGGGCCCTCTACAGATTGCAATAGTTCACTCTGTGTGCAGTACTTGGGCCTGGAAAGTGTGTACCTTGTGGGGTGGTAAACATCTTTCAAGCTTGGGGTTGACCAAATTTTTCTACTTTCTACTTTTTCGATGAAGGGTAAATATTTTAGGTTGTGTAGGCCATATGGTCTCTGTTCCAACTGCTCAGCTCTGCTATTAAACTTTGAATGCATTTACAGTATGTAAATGAATAAATATGGCTGAGTTCCAATAAAACTTTATGCATAAAACAGGTGGTAGGCCAGATTTGGCTCACAGGTCTGAACTTATTGATGAGTGGGACTGCAACTGTGACTTTGTGTGTGTGCGTGTGTGTGTGTGTGTGTGTATGTGTGTGTGTTTGTGCATGTACATATTTTGCAGTTACTATCTCCTAGATAAAATTTGTGACAACCTTATTCCAAATTCAAAGCAGAAAAAGAAGCTGTAGTTCTAGAAACTTTCCAAATTGGTGTACCCTGACACTCGCTTTCATTATTTTTGCTTCACTTTTTGAAATGCTAAGTAGCGAATCGTTTAAAGCTGACATTTAAACTAATTGCTCTTTAATGTACATTTGACATATGAGGCAACATATTGCAATCTAAAAATAATTAAGATAAATCATTTGCTTATGTTGCTGTGGAGAAGAAAAACCATTTCTCATCCCTCTCTCTCCTTCTCAGTGTCTAAAGCAGGGTGTCCTGAAGGCAGAGTGGGAAACGCATTTGCCATGAACCCCGTGCCTCCGTGTTAGCGGGTGCAGCGTGAGGAGCAGCAGCGGCACCTCCCCAGGATCCTTCCTGTCATCGGGAGACCTGCCCCGAGGGGCTGCATTCCGGGGTCTGTGCTTCTGAATTCCTCCGGAGCACTTTGGCAGGCAGCCAGCGCGCTATGAAGGATTAGCTTCTGTCTCTCTCCCTCTTACATAAACCCCCAGAGGACTTCGCTCTTCAACTTTTGAAAGACTGGCTCCAACCACCCGATCCAACAAGTGGGCCCATTTGTGAGCTGAACGTCTTGGGAATTATGCTACACAAATAGGTCGTAGTTGAATAACCACTACGTGCAAATTGACTTTTCTCTTTGGGGAGGGGGGAGAGAAACCCCCATAGTTTTCTCTAAAGAGAAAACCACCATAGAACAACTGTCACAAGAGCACAGTGCAGTTTGGAGTAGAATGGACCATTTGTTTCTCTGGGAACTTCATTTTTAGCTATAGAGTTAGCTGATCATATTTCAGAAGCTTGCTGTAATGTATGGTCTTTAAAGGCAAACTTTTCTCTACTTGTGATAAGCAAGTGAAAATATCCAGCTTCATTCTGCGTGATTATATGTTACAAAACCAAGTGTTTTTCCAGTATTCTGGAACAAAGACAACTTGTAAGCTATTTGTGAATATAGATTTGGGATAGGCTTTAATAAAATGGATGTTACATTTTCCTATATTATACTTTTATGAAAAGAATTACTTTTTTTTGAGACAGGTTCTTGCTTTGTAGTTCAGGCTGGCCCTGAGCTCACTATGAAGCCCAGGCAAGCCTGGAACTCAGTAATCTTCCCACCTCTGCCTCCTGAGTGCTGGGATTACAGGCGTGGTCTACCATGCCTGGCACTGTAGTATGCTGTATTGATTGCTGGTGGTTGTGAGCCACCACGCCCAGCATGTATGTGGTTATGGGGTATCAATTTCAGGACCTTGGGCTTGCGAGGCAGGTGCCGGAACCACTGAGCTAAATCTTCAGCCTGCAAAGAATTACATTTTAAGAACAGATGTATTATACTGTACTAAGCAGATATTTTAGCATGTATTCTATACAAGTTTACTTTAAGTTCTATGGTGGATGATACATGCACATCTTTCTTACCAGTACATCTTTCCTGGTTGGAGACACCCAACGTGTAGTTTATAGAGTTTTAGCATCTGTGAAGAATGAAATGAATATGATGAATAAATATTATTACATAGGGTGACTTAATAGCTGTGTGTGTGAATGTGTGTGTACGTGTGTATACTGGGGTGTCTTACTGGAGAGTGAACCCAGGATCTTGCAGCGGGTAGCTTTGAATTTGCAACTCTCTAACTTGGAGTTATAGGCTTATGTCATTGTGCCTGGTTCTGAATAATTATTGCAATGAAAAAGACGTGAGAATATTTGTAGATCGTAGTAATGCCATTCTATAGTGTTTAAAGGTGGGGGTCATTTCTGTTAAGTACAGTTTGAGTATTTGGTTTACTTTGTCAAGAAAGTTTGTGGTGGTAAAACAATTTATAGAAAGCCTCAAAGAAATTAAACTATTTAGGAAAAACTACAAAAAATGGAAAGGTTGGTGGAGGAAGAAGTGTATACAATTGGCTGAGATAGAAGGATATGCTTTATTTAATGTTCCACTTTCCTTCTCACTCTTTATGGAAAACAGTACCGAGACTTCTAGTGAAAAATGTTAATCACACTTTCTTTGGTAAATACTGGTATGTGTTTATCATATGAATCTCCGTACAAAAAAACCATAAAACACACAACATTACAGGCAGACCCTGTGTAATGTGTCATGTGATACCTTCATGCCATAGATTCACAGGCTAATCAGTGCAGTTAGGATTTTGATGAGGCATTTAGTAACCTTTTCTCGCAAAATGAGAGCAGCCGTTCAAAAGATATTGTATCAGTCCTTCATTTCCAAATGCTTGTGAATTTCAATCCTTTTTGTTCTTGGTTTCTAGTTTCTAGCTTTAGTGAATTATGGTTAGAAACGCGCCTTTTACTCTAACAACTCTGCGCTATTGGCTTTGTGGGCCAGTTTTCGTACATGTCTCTGAGATGAACACCGCTCCTCAGTTGGCAGGAGCAGGTGTCCATCCATATATGCCTGCTGGAGGTCTTCTATACAGGTAGTGGTATTTTATTTCTATTTTCAGAAGGTGGTACATTACAAATCCGTTATGACGATGAACTTGTCAACTTTGCATGTATTTTTCAAGTTTAAAGTTTAAGGGTAGTGGAGGCTAGTTTTTCCACATGCTCTGATACGGTGAAATTTCTGCAGTGATCCACAGCTAGCTTACATGGGCTGATTTAACATGCTTTCCCCAATTCTGTGTTCAGTGATTTCACCTTGGCAGCTGAAATTGACCATGACGGTAGTATTTACACCGTGGAAATTAGCAAATGTCACTAATCAGGACTGTTCCCTTCTACTTTTCAAAGTGCCAATTTACGCATATTGCTTCTGGCCTAATAGAGTAATCTTCTTTTTCTGAAAATGATTTTTGCCTTATGAAATACTTTATCTGATATGAAAATAATTCCTGGAGATATTTTCAGGCTATTTGCTTGACTTGAGAGTATCAGTCTCCTGGGAATCTTTGAAATGCTTCTGCTGGATATCTGGATGCACTATCAGGCAGTTCAAACTTAAAACATCAGCTGGTCACCCGAATAGCTGACCCAGCATAGATGGGAAAGGCTAGGCACTGTAAGACTGTGAAGCAATCAGAACTCTCAGACCTTGATAACGTGAGTGCAAATAGGTGTTATCACTAAGCACAAAGCCACCTCTGCCTCTCCTATGACTCAGCAGTCCCGCTCCCAGGTAACAGAGAGAAACACACATATACACCCAAGGCCAGCACCATGGACCAAGATAGGCCCCATCTAGAAACGATGGGAAGTCCATCAATTGTAGAATGATTGAAACATTTACTCAGTAAAAACTACAGAGCAATGAAAACAAATATGAGCAGTTGGAATGAATTAAACACAGTGCAGAGAAAGAAGCCAGATATTAGAGAGTAAATACTACATGATTCCACGGATAATGAGTTTAAAAAAAGTAACAAAGCTAATCTTGGCAATGAAAGTCAGCGTAACAGTTTCTCCTTGAAAAGTCAATGTCCAGACAGGGTAAGGATCTCAGCTTGCTGCTGGTGCTCTAACTCTTTATACTAGTATGTCTGGTTTGTGACGTTCCACCAACCTGATACTGGGGTTTTCCTTTGTGCGTATTCGATCAGAACCAAAGTTATCTGATGACCTTTGGACATTCAGAATGAATACTTCAAACTCTAACCTCTCATAGGTTTTTGGACTCACCTGTATTCTCTGGCCCTGAACTTTTAGATATACTCCCTTCTTTCACTTCCGTTCAGAATGGAAGTGGGAGGGTTCGTTTCCTTACCCAGCTCTGCCAGGGGCTTCCTCTCTGCCTTGTTTCACCATGTTACCAAAGTCGAAACCTTTCTGGGTCCTGGTTTTAGACGGGCATCGCAGAGCCTATTCCAATGTGAAAACTGAAGTACAAGGTCCCCTGAAATTCATAGATGTGCCTAGGACAAACACTGGTTTGATTACTTGTATACCTTTTAGGAATCTTGGTTTTTTTCCCCTTCACATTTTATTTCAAAGGCTATTTCTTGTTTTTTTCTCAAAGCTTGACCATTCATTCCTAGGAGTAATATTAATATTCCATTGTGTACTCTTATGTGTTTCATAGTGAAATGCTTGAGACTTCTGTCTGTAATACTTAATATACAGAGATCTTTTTTCCAAAACTCCTTCTTCCTGGATCTGGTGGGGACCTCTTAACTTCTCCAGTATTTTATTTTGATCACGGCTACCTATTTCATTGGAATAAGATTTGATGATGGTACAGGTGGTTAAAGCAGGTGGCTGGAAATAGGACTGGTTCAGAGGATATGTGAAATCCTGCATTGGGTTCTAGTTATCAGCTATGTTATCCCATGTGTCAAATGAGAGTTGGCATATTCTGCTTTCTCACTTTGCCTTCAATTTTAAAACTATGTGATTTTCAAAAAATAGTCTTAGGACCCATTTAATTTTATCTCTTTTTATTCTTCAATTAATAAATTATTAAAGTTATTAATATACTCTTTTTGTTCATGTGGAGTGAAGTAATGTGTATATAATTTATCATTTTACTTAAAACTTGTACTGTGCAGCACCTATAAAAATATATTGTTCTTGGGGCCGGAATTTAGCTCAGTGTTTCTGGCACCTGCCTAGCAAGCACAAGGTCCTGAGTTCGATCCCTGGTAACCACATACAACAATACCAGGTGTGGTGACTTACGCCCATCAGCAATCTACCACATACCACAATGCCAGATGGGGTGGCTTATTCCTGTAATCCCAGCACTTGGGAGGCAGAGACAGGAGGATTGCTGAGTTTGAGGCTTGCCTGGGCTACATAGTGAGCTCAGGACCAGCCTGAACTACAAAGCGAGACCCTGTCTCAAATTTTTTTTTTCTTCCAGAAATGACAGTGCTACAATGTGAATTAAGACCTCACCATTATCATCGCAGCCCAGACTACATTGGTACTAGACTTTGTGGGTATTGCTAAGTTTATGGTCCTCATTTATGAATTTTCACACAGTTTTCCAGGATGTATGTGTACCTAGTTTCCAAGATGATACATGAATAATAATGAGCAAAAACTACTGTAGTACAATCATAAAGCAATGGAATGGCTTAGGAACTTAAGCAAAAATACTACTCTTTTACTACTAAAGGTGTAAATGGCAGATACTGGAAGACCCACTTAAAATGAATTAATAAACTCAATGTCTAGAAATTCAATAATTACCCTTGCTCCTAGACAATGAAAACATTCTGCTCAGTTCTTGGAGCTTAAAATTCATGCTAGACCTCCTCTTTCCATAAGAGTGCAAGCCATAAAATTTCTGTTTCCATCACACTTATATTCAGAATTTAGTACTGTTTCATAAACCCTCGGTTTACTTTGGCGAGTATATAAAGCCTAACTTATAACTGTGGAATCAAGTTCATTTTAAGGCTGAGGCAGGTAACAAGTTGCTATAAATATTATTTAAATGTTTTTAAGCAACGATTTAATCATTATTTTTATTACAGTATTAGAAAAAAATCACTATGTAAAAATTCAAGCATGGCAGGATAAGAAGAACCCTACACTAGGGTCATAGCGGTCACTTACTGATTTGAGCCCTGTGAAATTTCAGGGCAGAAATGGTGTCGTGTTATTTATTTCATGGAGTTTTATATAATGCTATCTATGTCATATGGGAAGATTGTTGTGTCCCTCGTAAAATGAGGATATTGCCAGAGTGGTGCAGCCAGCAGCCATAAACACAGCAGTATGTGGTGTCGCCTTGCAAACTGTAAAGCACTATAAATATATTTCAGAATCACGCCTTTGGTAGAGTATTGTGGATTCTAACTTACATTTTAACTTTAGTACTTGTGGCATTAGTTTTATCTAGATATTAGGTTTTCATGGATGCAGAGAGAAGGAAATATTAGAATGTAAGAGCAAAGGTTGTGCTCAAACACACATACCGCAGGGGGAAGTAAAAGTACATAGTATGTGTAAAGTTTTACAATACATTTTGGAAGTGATTAGCCTGATCATTTGGGGTATTCAGTTTTTTCGTTATTACTGCATCCTCCTCCTTCTCTTCATTTGCCAGTAATAATGATAAAACAGACTCCTACAGAAACAGGGTACATTCCTCACCTAACGCAACACAGGAACTCGGGAGTGACTGCATGTTTTGGGCATCTGAGAACCTGGAGAGGCCTCGCTTCTGTCCAGACACCAGGGTAGGGCTTTGCCCATCGCCTGGTGATAGTTCATGGTAAAATGGCTTTCCATACATGGCTCGGAAATGCTTATGCATGAACAGTGGGCTTATTATAAGAAGAACCTAAGGTACAAGTAGAAATTCAGTAAACACAAGTGAGTTGGTATTTGAATAAAAAAAAATCACACATACATACACCATGAAGAAGCAAGCTACAATATGTTTGACAAATGTTTAACTCCATATGTTTCCCATATATGAGCAAGTCAGAAACAAGACCTCCATGTTAAAAAGATATGCGTTAGGCGAGCATCAGTCCATGGGGTGGGGGTGGGGCACAGAAGACACATGGGCACAGAAGCTGCTGGGAATATTCTCAAGTCTCGGGCTGGCAGGCCAGTCCGCAGGAGTAGAGAAGCGCCCTGAGTGGAATGGAGCGGGCTGTGCAGGAGGTGCTGGCTGTGTCACGGGACAGCTGGAGTGGGGGTGGGGAGTGAGCCAAAGATGCCCTTGCTGAGGATTTGGTTTGTTTTGTTTTGTTTTAGTTTTTTTTCAAGCAGGATCTCACTTTGTAGCTCAGACTGGGCCTGAATTATATAGCCCAGGCTGGCCTTGAACTCCTGCCTCTGCCTCCCGAGTGCTGGGATTACAGCAGTGTGTCATCACACCTGGCATTATAGTATGTGGTTACCAGGGATCGAACTCAGGACCTTGCACTTGCTAGGCAGGCACTGAACTAAGCTAAATCCCCAGCCCCTTGCTGAGATTTTAAATTGTGATGTCACAGCTGTGTCAGGCATTGCCAATTCTCAATTTCAATAGTTATGAACAATGGTTAGTACTTGACTAGAGGAATGCAAAACTAAAACCATTTTGGTGCCTGCATCATTCTGAAGATGACCACAGAAAGCACAATTATGTGGAAACTCCAGTGAATCCACTGCACGCTAGGGCTCATGGGAGTGTTAAGAAAACCCTCCCTTGGCTGGTGGAATGGAGGTCTGAGTCCTGACTGTGTCATGTCAATCTGTCTGTCTTCCTCCCCCACCCCAAATAAAACTACATAGAGTTAGAGACATATTACATTTGGGTTAGAGGTGATAGCTGATTTCAACCTGTTTGTATGTCATTTTATTCACTAAGGAATAAATAGAATTTTACTTAGCACCTATAATATATTTTACAACATTTTGAACCTGTTTTCCTTCAAACTGGGATTGTGTTGAAAAAGATAAACAAAAGGGAAAAGTAGGGTTTGATCCCCGGTAACCACATACAATGTTGGGTGTGGAGACTCACACCCACCAGCAATCAATACCACATACCACAGTGCCGGGCGTGGTGGCTCACGCCTGTAATACCAGCACTTGGGAGGCAGCGACAGGAGGATTGCTGAGTTCAAAGCTTGCCTAAGCTACATAGTGAGCTAAGAGCCAGCCTGAACTACAAAGCGAGACCCTGTCTCAAAAAAAAAAAAAAAAAGGGAAAAGTATACACGTGAAATTGGTTTAAGGACTTGTTTTACAAAACAATATTGAGAGAAACTGCTGAGCTTAAACTCTAGCATCCAATTTAACAGTGATAAAGAAAATAAGAGGGCCGGAGATTTAGCTCAGTGGTTCCAGTGCCTGCCTTGCAAGTGCAAGGCCCTGAGTTGGATCCAGGTAACCACATACAAGGC
Source organism: Thryonomys swinderianus (assembly GCA_004025085.1). Classification (NCBI taxonomy): domain Eukaryota; kingdom Metazoa; phylum Chordata; class Mammalia; order Rodentia; family Thryonomyidae; genus Thryonomys; species Thryonomys swinderianus. The sequence continues at coordinate 34,296 of PVIC010003098.1, forward strand.
TGGGCATGGAGACTCACGCCCACCAGCAATCAATACCACATACAACAGTGCTGGGTGTGGTGGCTCACACCTGTCATCCCAGCACTCGGGAGGCAGAGGCAGGAGGATTGCTGAGTTCGAGGCTTGCCTGGGCTCCATAGTGAGCTGAGGGCCAGCCTGAACTACAAAGCGAGACCCTGTCTCAAAACAAAACAAAACAAAAAAACAAAGAAAGAGTTAGTTTCTTGAATGCTCACTGTGTGTTAAAACACTGTATCCTGTTATGTATTTTTATTATCTACTAATTACAGACTATTATCTAAAATCTTTATAACAGTCATAGGAGGTCAGTAACTAGAAAATATATCTTCTTCACATCTGCAGCGTTTAGTTCCTCAGATTCTTCCAGGGCGCCCCTGTGGGGCCTCCCGTCCGGGGCGCCGAGCCTGCGTATCTCATCGGTGTGTCACACACAGGATGGAAAACGCTGACCTTCCAATCATCCCCCACAGCATGAAATTAACTCTCCTTTGCCTTCAACGTCCTTATTTCTATGAGATGGGTTTTAGTTTTACGAAATGTGACCCTCCCCTTAGGAAAGATTTCTTTCTTTTCCGCTTGCTCTCGATTCCTTCAGGAACCGAGTTTAAAATACCCTTTATGATCTTGACTTTCTTTTTTTCTATTTCTTCGCTAACAGACTTAATAACCACTTTACCAAACTGATCTCTCTTTAAATTCTTGGCCCTGGCAACAGCTAAATCCTTTATCCTGCCTGGAAAAGATGCAGTATTTAGTCTGTTCACTTCCCCAATCTACCCCCGCCTTTTTTTTTTTTTTTAATACTGTTTCCCTTCTCAAACTTCCTAAGCTCCACCTCTAGCTTTACACTTACTTGATGGCTTTCCTTTCCACATGCTGTGGTTTGACGGGGTGCCTCCTCAAGACATAAGTTGAAACCTGATATCCAATGAAATAATATTATAATAAAGGGAAGCTTTTAGGCAGTAATTAAGCCACAATGCAAAAACTCACCAACACGATCAGCATCCTCATAAAAGAAGCCTGGGTGAGTTTAGTCTGCTTCTTCCACCACGTAAGATTCAGCAAGGAGGCACTGAATTTGCTGGCTCCTTGACCTGGACTTCACAGCTGGCGGAGCTGTAAGAAATAAAACCATGTAGTTATGACATTTTGTAATGGCAACCAGAGAAAACGAAGACTCAGCATCACTGAGGAGAAAGGAGGTTTTAATAGTCTTGCCCAGCCCACCCCCCCACAGTACCCACTTCTCATTTGCACCGCAGCAGCTTGTTCTACTGAACTAAAACCCACCAGAGCTACTCTTTCCCTTCTGTTATCGTACCAGTTTCATTCTCTGTTGGATACCCTCATTAGCATAGGAAACGTATTCCTTACTTCTCAAACTGTGAGTTAGCTTTCTACCGCTCTGACAAAACACTTGAGCAAAGTGATTTCCAAACAGAGACGGCTTATCGTGGTCCACAGTTTCAGAAATCCTAGTCCATGAGCAGTCGGCCCTGTTGTTTGGGGGCTGGGTTAGGTGGTGTATATTATCACGGCACCAGTGCATGCTGGGACTGCGGGGTGAAACAGGGGCTGGGTCACTGCCTGAAAGTAGACAGAGAGGAGCGGGTCTGGGTGGCACAGCCCCATATGGACGATGGCCCTAAACGCTGCAGCGCTTTCAACAGTGCCCGCTGGGAACCAGGACTTTAGCATATGGGTCTTCAGGGGCCCCTCAAGGACCAAAATACAGCACAGACACACGACTGTCTCTGGACTCTTGTCCTCAGACTGCTGCTTTATTTTCTTGTGATGACGGCTGTCAAAACTCCTTTAAAGAGGTGTTAGTACTTGTTTCTCTTCTTTTCTGTCCAATTTTCTCTTCTCACTTTAGTCAGATCTTTGCCCTCTGTCAGTGCACTTAAAACCTACTTGAGTCATTGATGACTTTCTTGTTGCTAAATTCTAGTATTAATTCTCAGCCCTCGCCTCACTTGACCTATAACCAGCATTTGAAACAATTGATTCTCCCTTGTCTTTGACCATTTAATTTCAAATACTCAATTTGCTTAATTTAAAGAGCCAGAATTACCTTGTTGAATTAATCAATTCAACCAATTTTTAAAGCACCTCAATCACAAAATCCTATCACCCAATTCATTTCTTCATTTCAAAGAAGAGGTGGCAAAGACAATAATTGAACTAGTAATGTGAAAATTTTTATCCACTAAGCTAGTTAACTTCAGTGAAAGAATTTTTTTGCCACTTATCCAGAGAATGACTTTTTCTATTTTCCTGCACGGATATGTGGAGCTGAAGAATTCTGATCTTAAGGTTGATTTCATAAAGTTGGTCTTTAAATAAACCCAGCATTGCCCTGGCAAATAGCAGAGTAGTGTCTGTTGTCGGGCTCAGTAAGTGATACTCCCAAGTGTGTCTTGGGTATTTCTTCAAAGTGAAGCCTTGAACCCATGTAGGGAGGAACTTTCTCTGGATTTTTCTTCCCTATCTGAGCTTTGTACTTATCTAGAGTTAACTTTAAGTTTATTCAAAATGATTATCAATCCCACATATACATATTTTAAACTAGCTTAAGAAATCAGGAAAAAACCTAACTAGCATCACAGAATTGTTCACCTTTTTAAAGTAACTGTAGAACATAATTTCCATACAAAACAGTTCTCTTCAGGACACAAAATATCCTTTGGCTTCTTATCAGATATTAACATTTTATTTTAGATTTTATAATTAATTCATCGTTATTCAAAATGAAGTGTATCTGTTTCTATTTTTATTCATACTTTTAGCACATATAACAAGAATTCATGACAGTTCTTAGGGGCACAATCTTTGAAGACATGTTTTTTAATTAAACTGGGAACTGAAGACAAATTTAAAGATTATATATGCAAAAAATTTAGAAAAATGATTTGAAACAGTGAATTTAATAAATAAAGTTTCACAATATGAGTAGTTCATGTATTAAAAACAAATCTGTTAGAAGTGTTACCACTAAAGCCCTAGATAATATGTAAATGTGTATATTTTTGCTTATATAATTTGAAACAGATTACATTAAATCATCTTAATCATTTTTCTGTTTTGGGTTTTGTGGGCAACTTTTTATATTGAATTATTTGCATGTTAGTACTAAAAAGAAATAAACTAATGGTCAAGTTTGAGAAGCTAATTTTATTTTAGAGCTGAAGATTCACGTGCATAATGGTTTATAAGAATGTCAGTTTAGAGTATCAATGAAGAACATATTTTGAATAAACAGTAAAGTCATGATTATACATTGTAGTGTTTCCTAAGAATCCCTGTGATTAAAAACTATTTCCAGTGGTTCTGAAATATTATACCCTTAAGGTAAGAATTTAGTCTTTATAATAAAATTAAAATCTCCTTGCTCCTTGTCTATTTTTTTCTCTCTTGCACTCCTTTTCTTTTCTCACTTTGCCCTCTAAAAAAGATTTAAATACCTTACCCCTAGTAACCTTTCTTGGAAAAAGTAAACTTTTGGATTTCTATTATTAGTTAGACAGATTGGAAACCCTGAACATATAATTGATAAACAGTGGTTTACGGCACAATGGAGGGATAAGTAAAATTGTTATTCACCTAATTAATCTTCTTTTAATTATTATTATTATTGTTCTATGTGAAACCACTCATTTCCTCACTCTGGTGAAACAAAGAAATTAAACGTACTTGGAAAAAAATGAGCCTGGATGAAATTACAATGTGGGGCTGCAGTGCGTGGGTTGAGGCACGGGCAAAGCCCGTGTTTTCCCCTCGGCTCTGACGTGCTGTCACCGGGGTCCCTTGGGCAGGGACTCTGCCTTGGGCGCACTCCTGTCTCCTCATCTGTTAGGAGCAGAGCTAGGAATCTGTGATCTCCAGGGAAGTCTCCAGTTCCCACCGGTTCACTCCCGAAGGGAGGCCGTGCGTTCTGGAACGTGAAGCCTGAAGAGGCACTCAGAGCTCCCTCTTTCTCCGATTTAGGCCTCACCGAGGCTGTTCATGTGCCAAGTGCCGCGGCGGATTCCACCCCGGAACTCTGTGCGCTCAGTCTCTCATCTTCGCCTGTTAATGACCATACAGGACCGAAGGAAGAGGTTCAGGGAACCATAAGATGAGAAGGTGGAAGAAGGAGAATGGTTAATCCATAAAACGAATAACTTGTTTTCGGACAACTGAAAATGGCTTGTGCACTGCAGCTAATTGCTTTCTAATTGGTTTTAGCTGGAAGTCTTTTGGAAAAAAGAAAGCACCTTATTTTCCAAATTTATTTATAGTTACTATTAGGACAAGGGGAAAAGATTATTGTGCACCTTAAATCTTTTCTGTACTAAAATCCATGGTGTGTAAGAACGAGTCGGGGGTAGTTTTTCCTTCTGCTTATTTGTGTTGCACTAATTAATCCAACTTGGATTAAATCTCTGAGGAAGCACGAAATCTTTTATATGTCTGAGAAAACATACAAAGTGCATTCTTCTGTGAAGCTGCGCAGAGGTAAATGAAAAATTAGTGACAACACCAAGTGGGAAAGTCGATGAGAGAAAGGATTTCAGAGTACACATTTGGGAATTTAAAAATTGGTCTTATATTCATTGAGCAGCAACAACACACAAGTATCCCATGGTTTCAGAAGATTCCAAGACGACGGCAGAGCTGTGTGTTAAAATCACGGCACAGCGCACAGCTGGGCGTGAAGTCGAATCAAAATGACTGGAAAATGAATACACGGCAGGAACGCCATTTCTGTCCCTCGTCCTTGTGACTAAGTTAAGGACTGATCGTAACAAATGTCAGTGCCCCTCACAGAGCAAGATCGCCCGTGACTTTACCACCGCTGTCGATCCTGAGGCTCCGAGAACATTGTCTAGTTAGCACAATAAATGCGTTCGGTAGTAATTTCTTTTTCTCATTTATGATGTGGAATAGTATTGGCAGAAATGGTCGCACATCAGATTTGTATTACCTGTTACAGTAACAGAGCCGAATGGGTGATACATGGGTTTGTAAAGATGTGCTATGGGTTTTTAAAACCAGACTGTCTTGTTAGAACCCTAGTCCACAAGCTCAGATAAACTTATAAACTACTCTGTGTCTCGATGGCCTCACTTTTTAAAGAGGGAGTAATTATGTCAAATTCATATTTTGAAAAATCAATCTATGAACAGCATCTAGTACGGTGCCTGGGACATGATAAGTACTCACAAAACACTCACTTTTCTCATACTATAGAATGAATGCTTAAAATTATTCCCAAGGCTCACAGGCAAATCAAAAGTCCATATTATGCCTAGTATACAGATGAAAAAACGGAGACCTGTTCAAATAAAAATTAGCGTAATTTAACAGAGAATGATTCAGGTTTCAGGCTAAATCCTGCTCTTTCTTTTCCTGTCTCCTTCCCTCTCCTCTTTTCTCTGCAGCAGAAATCCTGATTAAAAGCAGGTAACCAGCCTTGCCACGTTGTATTACTGTAACTCCAGGCAGAATCGAAGGTGCTTGACATTTCAGTGCGCCTGTGCAGCTTTATTGAAAGTGATCTTACGGTTTCTTTTCTACACTTACAAATCCGGGAAATGCCTTGTGGAGCTCTTTGTCCTTCTATTTCTGTTCTACATCATTCTACACACACACACACACACACAATGCCTCGAGGTTATCATTTCATATTTCTTAACATTTCCATGTGAAGTAAATCATTTAAGTAGTGCCATAATTAAGATGAGAAGGGAGGAGGCTTCTTTATTTTTTAATGGTGCATTCTGATTTCTATGGCTTTCCACATACTAGGGATAACGAGGCCTTCAAAAGTCACAGCTACCACTGCCTTCCTGTGCAGTGAAGGGAAGTTTGGAAAAGGATGACACATTTCATGTAAAGCCCAGAATTTTCACTTTGTGTCAGTTTCAGAAGAAAATAGCACGCACGCGCCATGACCACTGTGATCCTAACACTAACACTGAGGTTTATAATCCGCGCTCTGCCTCTGCCTCTGCCGGCGCGGCTGTCATTCTGGGGCTGGAAGGGCTCCAGGGCCACACACAGAGCTGGGTCTGTGACGCTGTCACCCGCGGGCGGCGCTGGGGAAGAGGGAGGGCGCAGGGCCCAGTCGGCCCCTGGCCCCTCAGGAGCCCCGTTCTCCGGACACCAGCCACACAGTCCAAGTCTTGGCTACAGGCCTGTGCGAGTGGAGACTGAGCTGCGGACAAACGTTGTGAGGTTAAAATATGATTACGTGACGAGGACAACAGACTATTTTTTTTGTAGAACCTATTTATTTGCGTCTCTGACTTTGAAGAGCGGTGCTTTATCAAGCCCGTCCTTACACCTCACCATCACCGTTCTGAAGGAAAGCCCTCTTGCCTTGCGCTCTTCTCCTGAGGCCCTTTCTCCAGCCTATGTTCTACATTTCTTGACCTTTGCGCCCTCACCCAGCAGGCACTTTTCATTTGATTGTCATTTTCCTAAGCCCCCTTCTCTTCACACTGATCCCTTTTAGGGTCTTGGGCTTTTCTCTTCACCTCTCCCCTTCTCTCTCCCCTATCCTTCCTTCCTCCCCTCCTCCTACTCCCCTCTGTGGTCTTTGTTTTTTCCTCAGTTTGGCCAAACACTTTCACTTCCAGCTAGTTTTTAGGTTTCACATCTTGCTCTAGGTTTTCTCTTCACTGAGGAAAACAACATGGCCGCCCTCTCCCAGATTTCACATATTCTGCACTCAGGAGCAGCCTGGCTGTTCTTGAACTCCTCAGGCCACACCTTTTGTGGTGTAGTTTGACAGACAACTGTGGTCCCCACAGAGTTCAGGCCAGGACACACTGGTCTCTGAAGTTGACCCACGAGAACCTTTCTGTCTCTAACAGTGTGTGAAAGAGCGCAAGTCACCAGAAGAACAAAGCCATAAGTAAATCTGTACCACACCTGTCAGTGCTTCCCTATTCCTGAAGAATCAGGGTCTAATATAGTCCACTGGCACATCTGAATAAATAAGCAAGTGAATCAAAACTGGAAGGCAATGTCAGGAAGAGAAAGAAGAGTGCTGGAGATGCTTCTCGAATTCATTGACGTTCTTTGGGGAGCTGGAGCCATCAGGAGAAAGGGAGGGCCTCGCCCCTGGATGCCAGTGCCATACATTCATGAAACGGCTTGATTTTGGCTGCCACTTTCCCCACGGATTCTGCTACTGTCACTGTTTGGCTATAAAAATGTTAGAATGTGTTTTCTGGGGGGAGGGAGTATTTTTTTTAAATATGGTTCCCAAGCTCTTTGGAATAAATGTGCTATTTGAAGCTACTAAGTTACTAAATCAATCCAAACGGCAACACAAATTTATGGGAGATTTTTATAGTTATACAGTCCATTTTTTTCCTGGTGAGATTTGAGTTCTGAAGTGGATCTGTAAACTCCTTCCCTTTTTAATACACACAAACTATTTTTTTTCTCATAGTAGTATGAGTCTGTGGTAAAAGCAAACACAAATAAATAAAGTAGTGAGAAGGAAAACCCTTCTCCCAAGAAAACCCTTCTCCAGTGCTTCCCAACCAGAGGAGGGTTTTGCCTCCCAAGAGATATTTCGATTGTCACATCTGGGTGAGAGTGGGAAAGTGTTGTTACTTGAACCTAGTGGAAGGGTTTGGGTGCTGCAAAATATCCCACAATATTTAGAAGCCTAAGGCAAAGAATCATCTAGTCCAATATGTTCTGAATGCTTCGATTGTGGAATCCTCATGTGTTTTCCATATTCTTCCAGAAAGTTTTATATCTATATACTTTTTCATCATACACAAATTTATATGCAAATAGATTCTGTGCCCTCACTAACCAGAAATCTGCCCCTTTATCTTAAGGATGTCTGAGTTACTTTTGCATGTTGATGTACTATTTACCTAATTACTTTTAACAGCCGGGTAATTTTCGATAGGCTCATTGTGTTGGCTGCTATCACGTTCAGTGGACTCTTGAAGGTACTGGTTCTGTTGTCTTTCACTTTTCCTTGTTATAATCCAACCTGCAAGGAGAAAGTTATTGAAAGAGAAAGTACACAAAAGGCTGGATCCGGCCACTGAACTCTCATTTTTGCTTGGTTTATGTTTGCTCAAAAATCTGACTTGGAGGTTAAATTCACAATGGGCAGTTGAATCAGTCCTTTCTTACCAATGGCAGTTCTCTCATGACCTTATTACCTGGAGTGTAGGAAGAGGAGAGGAGAGCAATTGTTTTTTAATGCTGTGCCGCTGTGAAGCTTACCCCACACTGCGGACACTTCTAGCGTCTGTTTCTCCAGCCAGCAAATAATGTCAGCTATGGAAATGCTAAGCTTGGAGGGGCTTGGCGTATCTGAATCACGTTCAAAACTGTGTAAGAACCTCGATTAGTTAAAACATGCCAAAGATTCAGGCTGTCCCTCAGGTTGACGGAGGAACAAGCCCTTCAAAGCCAGCCCATCACTGTCTAAGGCTGCTCTTTTGTGCGCTCGTGTGAGCTCAACCCAGACATTCAGCCAGTTGACATCTTTTGCTATTTTTCCAGATTACTTTCATTTTGATGGGAAAAATGAGGCTTGTACGTATCCTCCATCAGTTAAAAGACGTATATCAGATTCAAAACCACACAGTGCTTAATTGAAAACGATGCCTACATGGAAAATGGAAGGTAAACGTTGTTTTCATAACCCCAGGGAGAGGCTATCATAGGGAAATAGTTCGTAATAATTTCCTCTTTGCATAACTGATGTAACCGACCCTCAGAACAACAAATATGAGATGATGTAGAATCACTTATTTTCCCAGCAAGAAGTTAGTAATTTATAGATTTTATTATCATTCTTATGGTGGGAAGTAGCATTTTCTTTTACTGTTTGGGAGGTGGCTGATAATCCAGTGGAGGGCCTCGCCGAGGGTAATCACATGGTCTGTTCCCGCGTTACACTTGCAGCCCGAGTTCCCAGACACATCTCTTTCATCTCAGGTTTAGCACAAAATAGTCCTTCAAATCAGTCTCTGCTACTTGCACGAAAACAAGTCAAAGTTCACAGCTTAAGGTCAATTCTTTTTAACTCTGCTTTTAAAAGAGGCTTGCTTCTTGGCAATAGGAGTTTCAACAGTTCTTTATTAAAATGTGGAAACAAAATGGGACAATTGCTTCCACTGGCCTCCTTGCACGCTCGTCTCATGAGTTGTCCCATCGCACCCGTTTCCCTCTTTCGCGGCAGTGTGTCGTATGCGACGATCCCCACGAGAACAACCACTTGCCTTTTCCATGGAGATAAATGTTAAGAGTAGACATGACCGGCTCCCTTGTAGGGCCTGGTAGTACACAGACAGCGTTAGTTTTTACAGCTGCCCCGGAAGGAGCCTCAGGCTGCGCGGAGCTTCTGGCCGGAAATGCCGGCTCCCCGGGGCGTGGTTTCTACTTGCTTGTTGGTTCCCAGGGATGGGAAACGAGAGGCCACGCATGAGAGGCGAGGGGGGTCCAAAGTCAGCTGTCGCTTCCTCTGCCAGTGATTGACTGAGTGCCTTTGAGAAATTCCCTCCTTTCTTCCATGTGATAACACTGACATGAAGGAAAAGTGGCTACTTTCTCTTATCTTCGGAGCAGCCGGAAGCTATAAAGACAGCGCCACGGCCAAGTCTACTTCCAGCTCTTCCTTCGTAAATCCTT